>OY747717.1:41844499-42101999 GCA_963556495.2 Valencia hispanica
AAACCAGGAGATACGGACGTCTGGGAGGCCAAGGTTTCCTCCGATGGTTTCTTCAGCTTTCTCAGAACTGTCAGACATAGCTGTCTCCAATGATCCAAATGGCTATGGAGAAAAAAACTAGCATAATGAATGGCAGTTGCACAGGTGTGGCCTATTGGTTGAAAGTATAATACTATTAAAATTCTACATGAAGTGATGGAGACAGGTACTTACATTTTCTGCTTTGTTTGGCTGTTGTGGAGGACAGGCATGCAGCCATTGTGACCTGGTAAACAAAATCTATAAAAAGAAACACAAGTGTCTTACTAAAAGTGCAACTTATCCCTTCCCAGACCTCAATAAATGATTAGTAAAATTCATACACTGCAGAATTGACTAGGATCGAAATCAGTCATATTAGATGTTGCTAATCTACAATAGCTGTGGGAACAGGTTTTTTAACTGGGAGATCCTACATGGTGGTACAATCACTAACAATTAGGGTAAATACAAATATTAATATAAATATGTGAACTATCCTTACTAACTTAGCTTGATCATGTATCTCATGCATAGGCTAAATAGATCTCATACAATATTATTAATAATAAGTTAAAAATATTATTGAAAACTTGCTTTAAGTTAATGATCATTTCATTTGAATAAATTATTTCAATTTAAATGTTAACTTACCGATTTAATATTGTTTTTACAGCCTGGATGGAGGAGGGTAGCAGAGTTGCTCTACTGCGGCTTTCAGGCTAAAGGCGCCCACTAACCTCCGTTAGCTTCAGTTAGCTTCAGTTAGCTCCAGGACTAGCTCCTGGCTACATCAGCTCAGAGTGTCAATCATCCGCCCCCGCCCTCACAGCGCCACTCTCAGCTCCACCTCTTTGCCCATTTTTGTATTTTCTGGGAGTGACGAAACGCGTGACACAGACAAGATGGCGACGGTGGGAACACCCCATTTGGCTTCATTTTTGCTCTTCAGAAACCAATGGGTGACGTCACCGAGGCTTCGCCCAGTAATATATAGTCTATGGGTCGTACCGAGCCGAACCACCTAAAAAAAAGGGAATTGCAACTTCTACATGCAATCACAGCAAAAAGTTCTAGATTCAGTTGTACTTTCAGGACATCACCTTAAGCGCACCAATGCTAACACGGGCAGCGGTGAATCACAGACAGGTCAGGTGCTGCTCAGCAGAGCAGGATGTTTAGCAAACCAGCCAGAGACAGCAAAAGGCAAAAAATGAATTTTTCCATTTTTCCCCCCCAAACAAGCTGTTTAAGCTGAGTTATGGTAATGCATGCAGATAATATTAGCTCAGACATTATCTAAAGGATCAGAGCAGAGTACCTGCTGAGGAGGTTGAGGTCTTTAGGAGTCCAGGGAGCGCTCTTAAAGACCTTCTTTGACTCTGTGGTGGCATCAGCCATCTTTTATGGTGTAGTATGTTGGAGCAGCAGTTTGTCTACAGCTGAAAGGAAGAGGTTGGATAAGCTCATCAGGAAGGTCTGTTCTGTTCTAGGGCGCCCCCTGGATCCAGTGCAGGTGGTGGGAGACAGAAGGTCTCTGGCCAAAATAACATCACTGATGGAGAGAGTCTCCCACCCCCTGCATGAAGCTGTAGCTGAGCTGCAGAGCTCCTCCAGTGACAGACTGCTGCATACTAGACAGCGTTGCCAACTGTCTCAGGGGCTGTTTACACGACAACGTTTTTCAGCAAAACTGAGGTTTTTCTCTCCGATTCGGCCTCTCGTTTACACGACAACGGGAAAACGGGGGGGCGAAAACGCAGCTTTTGGGAAACGGCTTCCAGAGTGGAGAGTTTTGAAAACGCTGAGGGATTCGTTGTCGTGCAAACACAAGCCGGAAACTTTTGAAAACGATGACGTCACTGCCAGCCACCTACGGACATGTTGCACTTGCGCACTCCGCCTTTCTACAGAAAAACAACAACAATGGCGGATCCAGGTATGCGGTTACTGCTGATGCAGCTTCTGAAGTTATTTGATCGCATACAGTATGTGCGTCAAATAATCAATATGCCTTTATTTGAGCGGAGAACTACAAAAAGAACACCATTGTTAGGTATCATGAAATGTTTCTTTTCCGGGTTGTGAGGGGGAAACCTTGGAACACTGCATACACGGGGCAGACTGCCATCTAAAGGCCGGGCATATGTACTACATCGTTTTCCATCGCGCGCCCTGTCGTGTAAACGCAGTGCGTTTTCACCCGCGTATTCAAACAAAAACGGCAACGTTGTCATGTAAACAGCCCCTCAGACAGAAAGTAGCTGAAGTTGCCCCAGAAAGTCGCTAGATGTCGCCAGATGACGTCATACGCTAATTTGCATAATGATGATGTCATCATGTGATGACGAATGAAACATAAAGGAGGAAATAATTATATTTAGATTAGGATTACAGTGTTAAACAACACATTATTTAAACAGGGGAAACATGTTACAGGGAAATGTGACTTCTGTTTTCAAGAAGAGACTGTGGAGCATGTTATATTATTTTGCCTGAAGTATACCGTTTTGAAAACTGGTACAACATCTACAAGATATCGAATTGCAACTGGACATCAAAGACCTTTTAAACAAAATGTAAAGTTCTGGGAAAAAATACATTTGCTGAGATATCTCAAGAAGACGAAATTAATAGAGAGAATATAGTTCTTGTTTGTTTGTTTTTTAGTAGCCTACTTTGTAAAAATAAGTAGGGTATACTTAGCATGCAGCAAATGTTTATTGCCAACCGCCATTAAACAGAACTTTATTGCTTATGGTATTATTTTCAGTGGGGTTTTTTTGTAATAAGTTTTAAATGTCCTACGTTTTGGAACTCACCATTCATTTCAAACGTTTCTTGAATGCACCACAAGTGTGCAATGCAGTGTAGTACAGACAAGCTTCTGCTTTAATTCCCATTGAAAGTTCGGTCTTATATACATGGAGATTTATTTTTTACTTCTGAATTAACATTAAATACAGAGCAACTTCATTTGAGAGTGGATGAAATGAACCGAAAAAGGCTTATGATTGGTCAATCGACATACTGTCAAAATGCTGCATACACATGCACAGATCATTCCCTTTCTGAGCGTCTTGAAGGAGCAAGCTGGGTCTCTAAACTGCAGGGAATATCGGCGACAAAGTTTCACGAAAGTAGCTAAGGGTTGTCAGAAATGTTGCTAGATTTTTGTCGCTAGGTGCTTTTTGGGAAATAAATGTCGTTATGGTGGTCTGAAAAGTTGTTAGAAATAACGACAAAGTCGCTAAGTTGGCAACACTGATCCAAGGTGCATGAGGGAGCTTTTTCGCAGGTCCTTCCTCCCAGCAGCTGTTAGACTTTATAACCAGAACTGCTCCCAAAAATCTCAATCATGTTTACATCGCTGCTGTAATTTGCAATGTTTGACTCATTTAATTAACATTTCTGTGGCTGCTTTTTACACATCTGTTTTTCTCCGTTTATATTCTGTCAACTTATTGTAAATAATAAGTTTACTTTTTTACTTTCTATAAATATTCACTTTTTTTAAATGATCCTACTCAGTTGCACATTCTAATCTGAGTCTGCCACTTTAGTTTTAATAACTGCACAGTACTTTGGTTTTTGTAATTGTGTCCTTGATGTTAAGCCTAATATAATATTTTTAATTTCATTTATACTTTTTCTACCTTTCTTGTGTGAATGTTTCTATTTGTCACTTTGCTGCTGTACAGCCGAATTTCCCCTTTGTGGGACAATAAAGGATTATTATTATTGCGGTCACATATTTGAAAGAAACCTTTATTGTCAGGGGTCAGAGAGGGTCTTCACAGGTAAGAAGAGAGTAAAAGTGGCTAAGAAAAAATATCAATGTCACAAAAGAGACTTTCAGGCCAATTTCCACATTGCTTTCAACGCTTCTCATTTTATTTCTATTTCAAAATGTTGCTTTCCACAGTTTCATATCTTTACTGCCACAATAGAAAATCAGAGTCAGGGAGGAGAAATAAGACCAGAGGCCAGCAGGAGGGAAGATGACAGGATCCTCACAGGTATGGAGAAATAAGAACTTACTGAGGGAAATAGATCCATTGATGGGAGAAACCAGGCAGGAATCAGCACATTACATTACATTACATTACCAGCATTACCTCAATCCCCCTCCAAGATTGTTAGGATCCGTGTCTCTGCCGGTGTTTCTGCTGTGTGTGTGTGTGTGTGTGTGTTTGTGCTCTCCTAACTTCTCTGCAGGGGCGTGGCTGATTGGTGACAGGTGCTGCTCATTCAGGCTCATCATCTCCAGCTTCAAAAGAGGAACGGAGACTGCAAGCTGACGCCAGATGGTTCTCGCTTCCAGCGTGGTCCCGATCCAGACTCTCTGAGCCTCCAAAGTTGGGTTCCTTTTCTGATCTCCGTTCCTATGGTGAAACCTTCCGGAATTAACTTTCCGATCGCTCTGGATTTCCTCCCGGTCAGCTTCTGCTCCGTCTCCTCCGCTGGTCTGCCTATTATCCACCCCCTGTCCGTCTGCCCGCTCCACCTGCAATCACACACCGCTTAGCGCAACATCAGCCTCCTCTCACTTCCTGGTTTTGGATCCTACATATCTCCCTCCAAGATCGGATATCATCTTCACCCCGTGAGTTACTGTCCACTCTCTCTGCCTCACAATATCACACATTCTCACATCTCCTTCTCTGCTGCAGTTCCTCCGTCGGCCACCGTGGACTCGTTCTTCCCCGGCAGTCAACCAAGGACTTCTTATTCTGTCACAATAAACATCTATCATATCCAAACTGTACAGTCTGGTTTTTCTGAATCTGGTACTGCCTTTGAGTCATTAAACCCAGCAAACACGACAGAACCATTTGGCCAACCTGACTCAGCAGCCCAGATCCAAAATGCCGTTACTCTACAAGGAACACTTTTGGGTCTACATGAAACTGTTATTCAGGACTTATCACGGCAATTATCCATGCAAACTACAACAATAAGTCGATTGAATCAGCAACTCTTTGACATCTCCACTCAACTAAGTCATACTCAAGAGAGGTCATTTTCTTCTACTTCCTGCTTCTGAGACGTAGCTTCCCCACCTCCAGAAAATGGTTCTGGAGAATTGGAAAAAACAGGAGGTTTCATTTTCCAGTGCAAATTAGCTTTCAAACGCTCACCCCGTACGTTCCATCTTGATGTGCACAAGATCAGCTATATTATCGGACTCCTCCAGGGAAAGGCTCTTAGATGGGCAGAAGCATTTTTTTTTATGAAAATACAATTGAAGACATAACGGTAGAAAATTTTCTGGAATTGTTCAACCTAACTTTCTCTCCCATTAAGAATCAGGAGGAGTCAGGCCGAAGGCTTTGGTCCGTCAAACAGGGATCTCGTCTGGTAGCTGAATTCGCAGTCGCTTTCAGAATCTTAGCCGAGGAGTCAGGGTGGAACGATCCGGCCCTTAAGGGAGCGTTTTATCAAGCCCTTAACGAAAGGATCAAAGATGAACTAGCCACAAGAGATGAACCCGAGACTCTAAATGAATTAATAGCCTTAGCCATCAAGATAGACGCTCCCGAGAGAACTAAAACAAGAGATCAATCTTTTACTCATCCTGAAGCAAGAAAACGTTCACCTGTTTCTAGACCTGTTTCTAGACCGGTTCTTACCCCAAGAGAAGGATCCCCTGAACCCATGCTCATTGGCAGAACTCGCTTAAGCCCACAGGAGAAACGAAAAAGAATTGCTAATAATTGTTGTCTTTACTGTGGATCTCCAAATCATTTCATCTCCCACTGCCCTGTTCGCCCAAAAGGAGCTCCCCGTCAGTGAAAGTAGGGGTCCTGACGGGGCCTCAACGATTAAACGGACTCACCGTTTCTGTAACCCTCTTTGTTAAAGGAAAGAAAAAACCCTCAAATCACCTAGCCCTTGTTGACTCCGTTTTTGAACAAAATCTCATTCACCCTGATCTGGTAAAACATCTGGATATTCCTTTCTTTGCACTCAGCCATCCCATTTCCGTTACCACCTTAGACGGCAGCGTTATGACATCCATCACCCATCAAACTCAACCCATCTCTTTAGTAGTTTCAGGCAACCACCAGGAAGAGATTCAGTTTCTCATCTACCCCAACAGTGAAAACCCCATAGTTCTAGGATTTCCTTGGCTCGTCACCCACAAATCAATTGGACACACCGTAGAATCGATTCCTGGAGTACTCACTGTTTAAAATCATGTCTACGATCAGCCATTCCTGCCAAGACAGAGCCCGAATCCACTCCAGAATCCATCCCTGATCTTACCAACGTCCCTAACGAATACCATGATTTATGTCAAGTTTTCAGCAAGAATCTGGCTCTCTCCCTTCCACCTCATCGTCCATATGACTGCGCAATAGATCTTCTGCCTGGTGCCCCCCTCCCTTCCGGTCGTTTGTACAATCTTTCTAGTAAAGAAAGAGAAGCCATGGACAACTACATTCAAGACTCATTGGATTCCGGCATCATCAGACCCTCTTCCTCCCCTCTCGGAGCAGGGTTCTTCTTTGTGAGTAAAAAGGATGGATCACTTCACCCCTGCATCGACTACAGAGGATTAAACCAAATCACCATAAAGAATAAATATTCACTCCCATCACTCTCTTCCGCCATGGAACCTGTTAGTCAAGCAAACATTTATTCTAAATTGGACCTCAGAAACGCCTACCATCTTGTCCGCATTAGAGAGGGAGATGAGTGGAAAACTGCCTTCAAAACACCCATTGGACATTGAGTACCTGGTCATGCCATTCGGATTATCCAACGCCCCAGCCGTATTCCAACATCTGGTTAACGACGTCTTACGTGACTTTCTGAACAAATTTGTGTTTGTCTATCTCGATGATATTCTCATTTTCTCTCATTCCTTCCAAGAACATAAGGACCACGTCAGACAAGTCCTCCAACGGCTCCTGGAAAACCGTCTCTACATGAAGGCAGAGAAGTGTGAGTTCCATGTCACATCTGTAACTTTTCTTGGCTTCATTCTTCATTCTCACTTTAAAAAAACCAAAAACCTTCAAATGGAATCCTGATGCTAACCACGCCTTTCAACAGTTAAAGAAATCATTCATCCAGGCTCCTACCCTCACACAACCAGATACCACTCAACAGTTCATTTTGGAAGTGGATGCATCTGACACTGCGGTTGGCGCCATACTTTCCCAGAGATCGTCTGACCACAAGATTCACCCTTGTGCCTTCTTCTCAAAAAAATTCTCCCCAGCAGAGAAGAATTACGACATCGGCGACCGAGAGTTACTGGCCATAAAATTGGCCCTAGAGGAATGGCGTCATTGGCTGGAGGGTACGGAGATCCCGGTTATTGTCTGGACTGATCATAAGAACCTGTCTTATCTCCAAACCGCCAAGAGACTCAACCCCAGACAGTTCCGCTGGTCCCTCTTCTTTGCTCGGTTCAACCTCATTAATCTCATATCGTCCAGGATCCAAGAACAAGAAACCAGATGCCCTTCCAGAATTCACCAGACCGATGACGCTCCTCCTGAAGACACCACCATTCTTCCATCCTCCTGTTTTATCGGTTCCCTCACCTGGGACATTGAAAAGACTATCCGAACCGCTCTCCAAGATGAACCCGACCCAGGTGGGGGACCTCCCGGCCATCTGTATGTGCCCTCTGCCCTCTGAGCACGGACCATCCACTGGGCTCATACCTCCAAATTCTCCTGTCATCCCGGTACCAGTCGCACCATAGCCCTCCTCCGTAGGTATTTCTGGTGGCCATCCCTTAACAAAGACGTAGCCGAGTATATTTCAGCATGTCATATCTGCAACCGAAACAAATCATCCCATCAACCTCCAGCTGGTCTCCTGCAACCACTATCCACTCCTTCTCGTCCCTGGTCTCACATTGCTCTAGATTTCATTACTGGACTCCCACCTTCCAGAGGTAACAGTCTATCTATCATTGACCGTTTTTCTAAAGCTTGTCATCTTGTCGCTCTTCCCAAACTCCCCTCATCCACAGAAACTGTCCGCCAGCTCATTCTTCACGTCTTCAAGCTCCATGGAATCCCATCCGAAATAGTTTCCGATCGAGGTCCACAATTCATCTCATCCGTCTGGAAACAGTTCTGTTCAGCACTGGGAGCCACATCCAAACTCACCTCCAGATACCACCCTCAGTCTAACGGTTAGTGCGAGAGACTTAATCAAGAAATCGAAAACACCCTCCGTTGTCTATGCAGTTTAAACCCACTTACCTGGTCTATCAATCTCTCCTGGGTCGAATACTCTCATAACTCTCACTTTTCCTCAGCAACCGGATTCTCTCCTTGTGAAATATCACTCTGCTACCAACCATCTCTTCTCCCAGACTCCTTCCCTGAACCAGTTTTGCCATCGGTCCGTGCTCGTATCCGCGCCATCAGACGTGTCTGGAACCAGGCTCACGCCATCCTCCAACGCACTGCCGCTCAGAACAAACGTTACACAGATGAGAGGCGACCAGCACCCCATTACTCTTCAGGACAACAGGTTTGGCTCTCATCCAAAGATTTTCCGCTCAGATCTCATCCTCGAAAACTTGCTCCTCGGTTCCTTGGTCCATTCCCCATCAAGAAAGTCATCAGTCCATCTACAGTCAAACTTAAGATTCCATCCCATCTCCGTGTTCATCCAGTCTTCCACGTATCTCAGATCAAACCTGTCTCTTCCAACTCTTTGTGCCCTCCAGCCAAACCCCCTCCACCCGCCCGACACATCGATGGCCATCCGGCTTATACGGTCCGCCGAATCCTGGCGGTACGTCCTCGGGGCCGGGGTCGTCAATACCTGGTGGACTGGAAGGGGAACGGCCCCGAGGAATGTCGCTGGGTTCCAAAGTCGTTCATCCTCGATGATCAGCTTATTGCTGATTTTGAGGCGTCTGCTGCCTCCACCTCTGGTCGACCGCCAGGAGGCGTCCGTTGGGGGGGGGGGAGTACTGTTAGGATCCGTGTCTCTGCCGGTGTTTCTGCTACGTGTGTGCTCTCCTAACGTCACTACAGGGGCGTGGCTGATTGGTGACAGGTGCTGCTCATTTAGGTTCATCATCTCCAGCTTCAAAAGAGGAACGGAGACTGCAAGCTGACGCCAGATGGTTCTCGCTTCCAGCGTGGTCCCGATCCAGACTCTCTGAGCCTCCAAAGTTGGGTTCCTTTCCTGATCTCCGTTCCTACGGTGAAGCCTTCCGGAAACAACTTACCGATCGCTCTGGATTTCCTCCCGGTCAGCTTCTGCTCCGTCTCCTCCGCTGGTCTGCCTATTATCCGTCCGTCTGCCCACTCCACCTGCAATCACACACCGCTTAGTGCAACATCAGCCTCCTCTCACTTCCTGGTTTTGGATCCTACATATCTCCCTCCAAGATCGGATATCATCTTCACCCCGTGAGTTACTGTCCACTCTCTCTGCCTCACAATATCACACATTCTCACAACTGCTTCTCTGCTGCAGTTCCTCCGTCGGCCACTGTGGACTCGTTCTTCCCCGGCAGTCAACCAAGGACTTCTTATTCTGTCACAAACATCTCTTATCATATCCAAGCTGTACAGTCTGGTTCTTCTGAATCTGGTACTGCCTTTGAGTCATTAAACCCAGCAAACATGACAAAGATATTTTGTCTGTATTTTTATAGGTAACCCAGGATTGATGTAAACCAGTTTGATAACCTGTAATAAACTTGTATTCTGAGGAGGTGATCTGTCACTATTGTGAGGTATTTCAAAAATACTTTATTGATCCCAGAAGGAAATTAAGTGTTGGTATAGCTCATATAATAATTAATTCTTTAAGGAGTTGTTGTAGATGATGATGGCTGTGGGCAGGAAGGATTTCCTCTAGCGGTCTGTATTGCAGCGAAACTGGAGAAGCCTCCGACTGAAGACGCTCTGTTGTATGACTGTCTCATGAAGAGGATGCTCAGGGTTGTCCACAATTTTTTTTTGATTTTATGAAGAATCCTTCTTTGCATCATCATCTTCAGATGTTCCACAGTAGTCCCAAGAACAGAACCAGCCTTCTTTATCAGGTTGTTTAGCATTTTTAAATCCCTGGCTCTGATGCTGCTACCCCAACAGATGATGGCTGAAGAGATTACACTCTCCACAACAGACTTGTAGAAGATCTGCAGCATCTTGCTGCAAACCTTGAAGGACCTAAGCTTCCTCAAGAAGTACAGTCTGCTCTGTCCCTTCTTGTAGACGGTTTCACTGTTGCGCCTCCAGTCCAGTCTGTTGTCAAGGTGAACTCCGAGGTATTTATACTCCTCAACCACCTCCACTTCTTCTCCCATGATGGAAACAGTGTTTGACTTATCCCTGTTTCTTCCAAAATCTACAATCATCTCCTTTGTTTTGTTCACATTCAAGGTGAGACGATTGTTTCCACACCATGTCACAAAGCGGTCCACTAGCTCTCTGTATTCAGCTTCTTCTCCATCTCTGATACACCCGACAATTGCAGAGTCCTCTCAGTATTTCTGCAGATGAAAGGTCTCTGATTTGTACTGGAAGTCTGAGGTGTACAGAGTGAAAAGGAATGGTGAGAGTACGGTCCCCTGTTGTGCTCCTGTGCTGCTGACCACCTGGTTTGACACACAATTCTTCAGTCTCTCAAATTGTGGTCTGTTGGTCAGGTAGTCAGTGATCCAAGAGATTGTTGTCTCTGATCTTGACCTTAAGTTGCTTCTGTATACTCCTCAGTAATTCCCTGTCTCCCTCCCTGAAAGCTCTTTTTTTCTTGTTTAGCAGTTCCTTCAGGTCACTGGTGATCCAGGGTTTATCAGAGAAGCATCTCACTGTTCTGGTGGAGATGATGTTGTCCACACAGAAGTTTATAGTCACACACTCAGTCATGGCATTGATGTCCTCTCCATGTGCTTGGCAAGGAGTCATCCAGTCTGTGGTCGCAAAACAGCCCTGCATGGGTTCTTCAGCTTCCTGTGACCATTTTCTTATAGTTTTCTTTGTAACAGGTTGCCTCTGAACAAGTGGTTTATATTCTGAACAGAGAAAAACAAGGTTGTCATCTGATTGTCCCAGAGGTCTTGGTTTGGACATGTATGCATTGGACATGTATTTGTTGTGATTCACTGGTTTACACAAGACATTGCTCTAACTCCTACCTTCTTTCTTTAGCCTGTAGTTTTTGAATCTTTCCAGATTGACATCAACAGTTAAGACTGACATTTGAGCTTATTTATTTGTTCCTGCTTTGCAGGTGCTACTTGTAACCATTCATTTTATTGATAGTAATAATGATAATTGATAACTGCCATTAAACTATTAATGATAACTAAGCCAGCGCACTAATTGTGCAATAGTGATTAAATGGTTCTTTAGGCACAAAATGTCAGGAGGTGCGGTGTGATGCAAGGACCCAAACCATAGCTGTCAAGTTTCCCGTTTTGGCCGGGAAAGTACCGTATTTTACCCCGCCTTCCCGCCGTCCTCCTGTATTATTATTTTCCTGTAAATCTCCCGTAATATATATCTTTAAAATTCCTCTGCCTCTCCAAACTGATCTCTAGAACAGTAGGAGGCGATAATGCTCCTTTAAGCTGGTTGCCAACCGCCGTTAAACAAGAAGAATGAAGAAGTCTCGCGAGAACCGCCACATACAGTTGCCCCTGTGGCAGTTGTCGCGAGATTTGTGCAGATAGCGGGAACATAACAGAAACAGAAAACGAGAGAGATGGATGACAGTGAAGAAGGAATTCCTGCCAAAAAATCTAAGGTTTTTAAATATCAAAGTGTTAAAGAATGCAAAATCTGTAACAAACTTGTATAATAAGTCTCTAATGAATGTCAGAGACCCACAGGAGTGAACATGATATATGTAAGGGATAATGCCCGACGAGGTGTCCATTATCAGAAATTAATGGACTTTGCGGAAGCAACCATCCGACGCTAATGGTCACCTCGTCGGGCATTATCCCGTTCATACCATGGTCACTTACGAAAGAGAAGTATTTAATCAATTAATTATACTTTAATGTGTTTTAGAGTTAAAATTATGAGGCTTTTTATTTTTATAAGTCGAGCGCACTATTTAATATCTCCTGTATACAGGCGTTGCCAAGCAACATGGCCACAGCGAGCCGACCGCAGCAGTTGATCAGTGATGGGGAAGTGAGATTGTGGCTTTAGCTTAGGTTACTGATGTTACGATGTGTGCCGAGGCTACAAAGCGTGTGTCGAGCAGTGGAGAGGGCATTTCCACAAAGCGCGTATCGAGGCCTGCTTCATTTAGGGGAGGAGCCGAAAACGATGACGTCTGAAGCCTCGCTGCCCGGCTGTACCATGTGGTTCAGAGTTTGCGGAGTGGTTTGACAGCAATGTACAGTGGCTTGCAAAAGTATTCGGCCCTCTTGAACTTTTCCACATTTTGTCACATTACAGCCACAAACATGAATCAATTTTATTAGAATTCCACGTGAAAGACCAATACAAAGTGGTGTACACGTGAGAAGTGGAACAAAAATCATAAATGATTCCAAACATTTTTTGACAAATAACTGAAAAGTGGGGTGTGCGTAATTATTCAGCCCCCTGAGTCAATACTCTGTGAACCACCTTTTGCTGCACTTACAGCTGCCAGTCTTTTACGGTATGTCTCTACCAGCTTTGCACATCTAGAGACTGAAATTCTTGCCCATTCTTCTTTGCAAAACAGCTCCAGCTCTGTCAGATTAGATGGACAGCGTTTGTGAACAGCAGTTTTCAGATATTGCCACAGATTCTCGATTGGATTTAGATCTGGACTTTGACTGGGCCATTCTAACACATGGATATGTTTTGTTTTAAACCATTCCATTGTTGCCCTGGCTTTATGTTTAGGGTCGTTGTCCTGCTGGAAGGTGAACCTCCGCCCCAGTCTCAAGCCTTTTGCAGACTCCAAGAGGTTTTCTTCCAAGATTGCCCTGTATTTGGCTTCATCCATCTTCCTATCAACTCTGACCAGCTTCCCTGTCCCTACTGAAGAGAAGCACCCCCAGAGCATGATGCTGCCACCACCATATTTGAAAGTGGGATGGTGTGTTCAGAGTGATGTGCAGTGTTAGTTTTCCGCCACACATAGCGTTTTGCATTTTGGCCAAAAAGTTCCATTTTGGTCTCATCTGACCAGAGCACCTTCTTCCACATGTTTGCTGTTTCCCCCACATGGCTTGTGGCAAACTGCAAAGGGGACTTCTTATGGTTTTCTTTTAACAATGGCTTTCTTCTTGCCACTCTTCCATAAAGGCCAACTTTGTGCAGTGCACGACCAGTAGTTGTCCTATGGACAGATTCCCCCACCTGAGCTGTAGATCTCTGCAGCTCGTCCAGAGTCACCATGGGCCTCTTGGCTCCATTTCTGATCAGCGCTCTCCTTGTTCGGCCTGTGAGTTTAGGTGGACGGCCTTGTCTTGGTGGGTTTACAGTTGTGCCATACTCCTTCCATTTCTGAATGATCGCTTGAACAGTGCTCCATGGGATGTTCAAGGCTTGGGAAATCTTTTTGTAGCCTAAGCCTGCTTTAAATTTCTCAGTAACTTTATCCCTGACCTGTCTGGTGTGTTCTTTGGACTTCATGGTGTTGTTGTTCCCACCATTCTCTTAGACAACCTCTGAGGCCGTCACAGGGCAGCTGTATTTGTGCTGACATTTGATTACACACAGGTGCACTCTATGTAGTCATTAGCACTCATCAGGCAATGACTATGGGCAACTGACTGCACTCAGACCAAAGGGGACTGAATAATTACGCACACCCCACTTTTCAGTTATTCATTTGTAAAAAATGTTTGGAATCATGTATGATTTTCGTTCCACTTCTCACGTGTACACCACTTTGTATTGGTCTTTCACGTGGAATTCCAATAAAATTGATTCATGTTTGTGGCTGTAATGTGGAAAAGTTCAAGGGGGCCGAATACTTTTGCAAGCCACTGTAAATCCCCTCAGGCTCCATTCAAAATGTGGGTTTGTGTAGGAGAGTTTGGTTAGCGTTTATATAGTTTGGAGAGTATAGAGACAGTTAGTTTGAATATTTAGGAGAGTGAGGAGAGAAAGATAAGATTTAGGTAGGGTGACCAACCGTCCTGTTTTCCCCGGACATGTCCACTTTTCACGTGGTGTCCGGGGGAGTTTCTTAGATTGATGAAAATGTCCGGATTTTAATCGTTTTTGAGGGGACTCATAAGCATACTTAGATTGACTGGTGCGATGCATGCAATACGACACATTTCCTCTCATCCATTGTTTAGATGCTTTCGTGGATGGTTCTGAACCGTTTCATAGACGTAAGGCAGCGGGCTTTGATGCGCTGCACCACTTTGCCCTTCACCGTGCTGCGCGCACAGCTTTGCGACTGTTTACAAGACATTCAAAAATTATTTTTATTATTCAGATTTTGTAATATTTTATGTAGAGATATTTTTTTGGAACTCAGTAATTCCCAAGAACCATAGCAGACTTACAACTTTAATGCATCCCACATTTAGTGGCTAAGAGCTATCGCTGCCTGTGATTATGTATCTGGCCAGTAGGGGGGTTTGTGTTCACATGAAGCCCCGTGAGATGAACCCTTTCTTGAACCAACTGGCTCAAGTGGTTCAATGCCTCATGGGGCTTCATTTCACCATCACTACCTTACGTTGTGTTACCATCCCAGTCTTCAAAGTTGTCAAACTCACCAAATAACCTAAAAGAAATGATAAAATCACTCATGTTTTGTCTGTCTTGCTGCTGCAACTGTGAAATAACGTTGAGTCTCCGTTGCCATGGTAACCATCTAGCGTTTGAGCCAGCGCAATGATTTAGAACTGTCATCAGGCAATTTGACAGGACGCCTTTCCTAGGTGTACATGATCACTTTTTAACCTACACCCTCCAGCCAATCAGAATCGAGTATTCACCCAGCCCATGGTATAGTAAAAGAAAATGTGTGATGAAAATGAAATGTAAATGTTTAACTTAAAGACAAGCATTGTGAAATAAACTGTAAGTATGTAATGTGTTAAATAGCATATATATAGAAAAATGTAAAAAAAATAAAAGTGCTTGATTTACCCTTTTGTTTTCATTTAGGCTGTATTATAACATAATGTTCAAAGCATTTCAATGTCAAAGGAAGGCCTATCAGATTCTGAACACCTAATTGTAGTTAGTAATTGGTTGAAAAGTGATCATAGACTTTTTTGTACACCTATCCTAAAATGTAAGAGATACTATAGGTTGGTTGTGGTGGCGGTTTGGCTCGCGTCTGATGGAATTTTTGCCTTATTTTCAAATCCAAAATTTACAGGTATGACCCAAACGCAGTCGCTGGTGAGTGCAAATACGTTTCTTCAAGTGCTGCTGGTGATGAGGGGAAATGATGATGATGAAGGCAGGAAGAAGGACAGCAAGGTAGACACACACCATGGAGACATCAATAATGATCAGGCGCTGAGTGAGGGGAAGTGACTGGTTATAAACACAGGAGATAAGGAGGATCAGGTCTGGTTGATTGGTGACACAGGTGAGGACAATGATGAGGAGAGGGAGCGAACAGGGAAGCATGACACAAAAGACCTCTGAGAAACATGTCCCCCTCACTTCTGAGATGATGGTTACGCTCCTGGTATCAATCAGTCATAGAATCAAACTAAGTATGTTGTTAAGAAAAACCCAAAATACCAGTGTCCACTGCATTCATGAGATTTTCATTTGCTCTCTTAAGAAAATAAACATGTAAATGGGTACTTACAGATATTTTAAGCTGGGAAGTTCCTTAAATGCCTCCCGATCAATGTGTGACAGTGATTTGATACTACGTAGCTCTCTGTTGGACACAGAGACACAACCATCATGTGCACACACACACAAATGGAACATGTTTTACTATCTCATAATCCAAACCAGAAGAACAAATGCTGTTTCTTAGTTTTTCATTGACTTTTTCTTGAAAATAATCATCTGTCGCTTATTTAACCTAATACTGGTATGGTATATTAGGGTCAAATCAGAAGTCATGGTTCTTCCAAGTCATTAACATGTGTGGTCCAAAGTGTGACAGTAGAAAAGGACAATCTAAGCCGTTTCCAGCTCCCCAGCTGACCTACATGTGCGTGACCCTGGACAGGTTGTAAAAGGAATGTCTCTCAAGAGATCTTAAGACATTATCATCAGAGATGTATCTGTGAAAAAAGAACACAAAAAACACAAGTTTTGTTATTCACAGACTTTTTAAATTGATTTGCAAAACTACGTATTAATTTTGCTTTTTGAAATAATTAACTTGTGTGAACCCAGAGCAGTGCCTTGAGTAGGCCCTGGTAACATATGTTTCTCCCATTATTGACAGAAGGGAACTTTTCATTCAGTGTTTTACTCTGACTAAAATCTAACAGGATAAATGTCGCTGTCATCAAACTAGCTTTAATAATGAGACATTGTGCAGACAGATAATTAGAGAGTTTTGCTGGTGATGATATGCTCACATCTCTGGGCTCAACAATGATAAATGTGAGAAATTCTATTCCCTCAGCCTCTGTTTTAATGAGAGTAATAAAAACAACTTCAACTTTTCAAATGGCACCCCATATAATTCTGCATGTGGGCCAGGAAAATACTGGGTGTCATGACAAAAATGTTTATTTTAATACCAAGTGATTCATCTGTTGACAGAGTTGGTCACACCTACTGTTGGTGCATTTGGGTCAGATTTATTGCTTGGCAAAATATATCTGATCTTGAAAAAGTCTTATAAATATTATTTAAGTTGCATTCAGGGATTATGTGTAGTGTCAAGAAATGTCCAGAAACTGACCTTGAACTAACAGATGCAAACACGTCATTATTCGGACCTAATGTTTTATCAACCTTAACTGCATGTAAATACATGTCAAATGAATGTACATAAAAATTACATCTGAAAACAGCAAAACCAAACAGCAAAACCAAACAATGATTTGGCGCTATATAAATAAACTGAATTGAATTGAATTGAATTTAGATCAGTCAGTCTTCACTTGCTTCTGTTGGTCTTTCTTTTCTCTTCTTTACTTGACTGTCCCTTCCTTTTTCACCCATTGTCTTTGCTTTTTCCATCTCTCTGCTTACACCAGTGAACTACCAAAAATGTGTTATTTAGCATTAGATTGCTAACAAACATCATACATATACTATCATTCATACACTATTCACCTATTGCTGTCTCTCTCTGTCTTTATTTCTAGCTGTTGTCTCTCCTCTTCTCCCTCTCATCACTTGGTCTTCTCTCATTATTGGTTCTGTCTTGGTTAATCTGTTTGGCTCTGTCAACTTTGTCATAATGGTGAATGAGTATATGAGGTAAAACGAGACTTTACTTATTTCATTTAATATGTCTTTAATGATACACTGTTATTGACCCGTTTTGAATTTGCTTCTATCTATATTTTAAGAGGTTTTATGATAGTTGGAACTGAAGGACCTTTTCTTATTAATTATTTATAACACAATGTTAGAATAAATATTTCTTACCAATTCACATGCCTAATGATGATGCAGCTACAGCTATTGTTCCTGCAGGCCCCTCCCTCTTTAGGTCATCTCTCCTACCCTCTACAAAATCATTAAAATTAAGTGTGCAAAGTTTGACAATTGTAAACGAATAAAGAAATACAGACTAAATATCCTTATATAAACAATTGGGCTACATCAATTCAGGATGCATTAAGAGTATTACATTCTATAGCACAAACAAATTCTACTTAAATAACTGTGACCAGTTTTCATGTTTGATTGGAACAGCTCTGCTGCTGCTGACTCCTTCTGTCTGTAGCTCATCTTTGCTTCCTTCTACAAAATAATTAAATCCAATCAAAGTGTGCAACAAACCCAAACAAACAAATAATGGACAACAAAAACAAATCAACAACTTTAACAACAGCAATAGAAGCATTCAGCCTTGTCAACTTAACGAGTAAGTTAGCATTTAGGTGCGTCTATGTAACTGGCAGCAGTACTTTTGCAGATACAAACTTGCAATTGATTACTACATTGCCCATGTAAATGACTAACCTGACCAAACATTTTGCCGTTTCAGGTTTATTTAATTCTGTAATTGCTGTAGCCTTGTTACTCTGTTGTTACAACCTGCCGTCTCCCCCTGTTGTTGCAACTTGTTGTTACAACCTGTCGTCTTCCCTGTTGTTGCTACTTGTTGTTACAACCTGTCGTCTTCCCTGTTATTGCAACGTGTTGTTACAACCTGTCGTCTTCCGTGTTGTTGCAACTTGTTGTTACAACCTGTCGTCTTCCCTGTTGTTGCAACTTGTTGTTACAACCTGTCGTCTTCCCTGTTGTTGCAACTTGTTGTTACAACCTGTCGTCTTCCCTGTTGTTGCAACTTGTTGTTACAACCTGCCGTCTCCCCCTGTTGTTGCAACTTGTTGTTACAACCTGTCGTCTTCCCTGTTGTTGCAACTTGTTGTTACAACCTGTCGTCTTCCCTGTTGTTGCAACTTGTTGTTACAACCTGTCGTCTTCCCTGTTGTTGCAACTTGTTGTTACAACCTGTCGTCTTCCCTGTTGTTGCAACTTGTTGTTACAACCTGTCGTCTTCCCTGTTGTTGCAACTTGTTGTTACAACCTGTCGTCTTCCCTGTTGTTGCAACTTGTTGTTACAACCTGTCGTCTTCCCTGTTGTTGCAACTTGTTGTTACAACCTGTCGTCTTCCCTGTTGTTGCAACTTGTTGTTACAACCTGTCGTCTTCCCTGTTGTTGCAACTTGTTGTACAACCTGTCGTCTTCCCTGTTGTTGCAACTTGTTGTTACAGCCTGTCGTCTTCCCTGTTGTTGCAACTTGTTGTTACAGCCTGTCGTCTTCCCTGTTGTTGCAACTTGTTGTTACAACCTGTCGTCTTCCCTGTTGTTGCAACTTGTTGTTACAACCTGTCGTCTTCCCTGTTGTTGCAACTTGTTGTTACAACCTGTCGTCTTCCCTGTTGTTGCAACTTGTTGTTACAACCTGCCGTCTTCCCTGTTGTTGCAACTTGTTGTTACAACCTGCCGTCTCCCCCTGTTGTTGCAACTTGTTGTTACAACCTGTCGTCTTCCCTGTTGTTGCAACTTGTTGTTACAACCTGTCGTCTTCCCTGTTGTTGCAACTTGTTGTTACAACCTGTCGTCTTCCCTGTTGTTGCAACTTGTTGTTACAACCTGTCGTCTTCCCTGTTGTTGCAACTTGTTGTTACAACCTGTCGTCTTCCCTGTTGTTGCAACTTGTTTGTTACAACCTGTCGTCTTCCCTGTTGTTGCAACTTGTTGTTACAACCTGTCGTCTTCCCTGTTGTTGCAACTTGTTGTACAACCTGTCGTCTTCCCTGTTGTTGCAACTTGTTGTTACAGCCTGTCGTCTTCCCTGTTGTTGCAACTTGTTGTACAGCCTGTCGTCTTCCCTGTTGTTGCAACTTGTTGTTACAACCTGTCGTCTTCCCTGTTGTTGCAACTTGTTGTTACAACCTGTCGTCTTCCCTGTTGTTGGAACTTTATCTATATTATTCAATTCAAAAATACTTTATTGATCACAGAGGGAAATTAAGTGTTGTTGTAGCTCATAAAGTTGATTCTTTAGGGAGTTGTTGTAGATAATGATGGCTTTAGGCAGGAAGGATTTCCTATAGCAGTCTGTATTGCACCGAAACTGAAGAAGCCTCTGACTGAAGACACTCTGTTATTGTATGACAGTCTCATGAAGAGGATGCTCAGGGTTGTCCATAATTTTTTGATTTTATGAAGAATCCTTCTGTGCATTATCATCTCCAGTGGTTCCACAGTAGTGCCAAGAACAGAATCAGCCTTTTTTTTAATCAGCTTGTAGAGCCTTTTTAAGTCTCTGGCTCTGATGCTGCTACCCCAACAGATGACGGCTGAAGAGATTACACTCTCCACAACAGACTTGTAGAAGATTTGCAGCATCTTGCTGCAAACCTTGAAGGACCTAAGCTTCCTCAAGAAGTACAGTCTGCTCTGTCCCTTCTTGTAGACGGTTTCACTCTTGTGCCTCCAGTCCAGTCTGTTGTCAAGGTGAACTCCGAGGTATTTATACTCCTCAACCACCCCCACTTCTTCTCCCATGATGGAAACAGTGTTTGACTTATCCCTGTTACTTCTGAAATCTACAATCATCTCCTTTGTTTTGTTCACATTCAAGGTGAGACAATTGTTCCCACACCATGTCACAAAGCGGTCCACCAGCTCTCTGTATTCAGCTTCTCGTCCATCTCTGATACACCCGACAATTCCAGAGTCATCTGAGTATTTTTCTGCAGATGACAGGTCTCTGATTTGTACTGGAAGTCTGAGGTGTACAGAGTGAAAAGGAATGGTGAGAGTACGGCCCCCTGTGGTGCTCCTGTGCTGCTGACCACCTGGTTTGACACACAATTCTTCAGTTTCACAAACTGTGGTCTATTTTTCAGGTAGTCATTCATCCAGGCGATTGTTAAGGGCTGCACCTGTGTCTTCAGGAGTTTCTGACGAAGCAAATCAGGCTGAATTGTGTTAAATGCACTGAAGAAATCAAAGAACATGATCCTCACAGTGCTGCCTGCTTTGTCCAGATGACTGTGGGTTGGTTGAAGCAGGTGGATGATGGCATCTTCAACCCCAACTCCACAGTGATAAGCAAACTGCAGCGGGTCCTGATATGTTCTAGTTTGCTTATTCAGGTGGGCCAACAGGAGTCTCTCCAGGACCTTCATGATGTGGAATGTCAGGGCAACAGGTCTATAGTCCTTGATGACTGATGGGTGAGTTATCTTTGGTACTGGAACAAGGCATGATGTCTTCCACAACACTGGAACCTTCTCCTGAGTTAAGCTAAGGTTTAAGAGGTGCTGCAGAATCCCAGAAAACTGCTGCGCACAGGCTTTCAGGACACTGGGGCTGACACCATCTGGTCAAACTTGTGGAATCAGAAGAGTCCATGGCTGAGGTGAAGGATAACACATCTAAGGTGTAACAGGAAAGCTGTTGGTCAGAGGAGAGTGAGATGTCTGTTTGGCTGGCAACAGGAGCTGAGCTAGTTCCTGAACTGAACCTGTTCAATAATGTGTTTAGTTCATTGGCTCTGTCCAGACTTTTATCTATCCAATCCTTCCTGTCCTCAAAGCCTGTGATCTTTTTCATTCCTGACCAGACATCTCTGATATTGTTCCTCTGTAGTTTGTTCTCCAGCTTCTTCCTGTATGGCTCCTTGCTGTCTCTGATCTTGACCTTAAGTTGCTTCTGTACACTCCTCAATATTTCCCTGTCTCCCTCCCTGAAGGCTCTTTTTTATTAGGGAAGCATCTCACTGTTCTGGTGGGGATGATGTTGTCCACACAGAAGTTTATATAGTCAGTCACACACTCAGTCATAGCACTGATGTCCTGTCCATGTGCTTGGCAAAGAGTCATCCAGTCTGTGGTCGCAAAACAAACCTGCAGGGCTTCTTCAGCTTCCTGTGACCATTTTCTCACAGTTTTCTTTGTAACAGGTTGCCTCTGAACAAGTGGATTATATTCTGAACTGAGAAAAACAATATGGTGATCTGATTGTCCCAGAGGAGGTCTTGGTTTGGACATGTATGAATCCTTAAAATTTGCATAAAATAAATCCAAGGTCCTATTTTCTCTTGTAGAGCAGTTGACAAACTGTTGAAATGTTGGAAGTGTAGATGAGAGCGAGGCATGATTAAAATCACCAGATATTGCCACAAATGCATTCGGGTGCTGTGTCTGTAGCTTAGCAACAATGGAACTGATGACATCACATGCATTGTTGGCAACAGCTGAAGGTGGAATGTAAATAACTGCCAAAATAACACTGGTGAACTCTCTTGGTAAATAATATGGACGAAAACTTACTGCCAAGAGTTGGATGTCTGGGCTGCAGAGACAACACTTCACAGTAACATGTCCTGCTACTCCACCTCCTTTTCTTTTCCTGCTCGTCTTCAGATCTATGTCTGCTCGTACAGTCAGGAAGCCTGACAGAGCGACGTTGGAGTCGGGGATATGATCCTGCAGCCACGTCTCAGAAAAACACAACGCTGCATTCCTGATACTCTGGCTGAGTCATTGTAAGGGCTTGGAGTTCATCCATCTTGTTAGCCAGTGATCTCACATTGCCCATTATGATCCATAGAAGAGATGGCTTGAACTTCCTCCTTCTCTGTCTCCTTTTTGCTCCTGCTCTGCATCCATGTCTCCTCCTTATCAACATATCAGGGATTTGTGGTTTCAATTGAGGTATTATTTCACGTTTTGCGATGTTAATCAGCTGCTCCCGGCTGTAAACCACATTATTGCCATGGTTACCCATCCTAACAAGTTATCAAAAAGTGAAAAATGAACAGCAAAAATCCTTCCAGCTTCACAGCACCAAAAACTAGAAAGTATACAGGTATAAAAATGCAATCTTCCTCAAGAAAACAGAGGAAACCAATGTACAAAAAAAAAAACGTAATATGTAGCCAACAGAGCCACTCCCACATGCAGCCACCCAGAGCAGCGCAATTCTAGAATTATTCTAAGAATTCTAGAAGAATTTGCTGACTGAAAGAGAAAAGTAAAGAAATCCAAACAGAGGAAGGCTTTTGAGGTCCTGGTGCTTCCGGCACTCAAAGGAGCATAAGATAAGTTGATTTAACATCTTATTTTTAACCTGGGTCTTGCTATATCACCACTTATTAAGCTGGAATGTGTCCCTGGACCTGTGGTTGTAAACGTTCTGTTCCTCATCTTAGTAGATGGTAGGCCTGTGCGATATCTCAATATTTAAAAATTTATCGATATATTTCTAAACGAGGTATAACAAGGGACAATATCGTTCTTATCGATATAGTTCATTTTGGCTTAAAATGACAATATATGGGTCGGAATTCACACCTATTTCTGCTCTCCCTCTCCCTGTGTCCCTACACACACACACACAACCTTTCTGCTCCGCCTCTCCCGCTCTGTGACGACAAGCCCTCCCCCTCCACCACCACTCTCATCCAGACTCAGCGACATGGAAACGGAGAACGCCGCAGAAGAGGAGTTGGTCAGTAAACAATAGAATAATGGCTCGATAATTTGGAGATGGTTTGGTTTTAAATTGTCAGATGACCAGCAGCAAAATGTTTTCTGTAAAGAATGTCAAAAACCTGTTGCAACTAAGGGTTCGTGCACGACAAATCTCTTCCACCACTTAAAACAGCGCCATAAAGTGCAGTACGAGAAGAGTGTCAAAATACGTGCTGCGACTAAAGGCCACAAAGCCTCCCAGCCTACTGCCCCGAAACAAACCCAGCTGCAGGCTTCATTCACCCATGTTGTGCCTTATGAAACAAGTGAGAAGTCGAGCTTTCGGAATTTATAAAAATATTTGCCTCATCTAAACCTTCAACTTGTATCTTGGACCCAATCCCAACCAAATTATTTAAGGAAGTGTTCCATTTGGTTCCTGGCCCCATTTTGGATATGATGAATCTATCCTTAGTAAACGGATACGTACCACAGGAATTTAAAATAGCTGTAATTAAACCTTTACTCAAGAAACCTTCCATTGATCAAGATGACTTAGTGAATTACAGACCTATATCTAACCTTCCTTTCTTGTCCAAAGTCCTTGAGAAAATTGTTGCTAATCAATTCTGTGAGCATCTAAACAGTAACGAGCTGTTTGAAGAGTTTCAGTCAGGTTTTAGAGCTCATCATAGCACTGAAACAGCACTGGTGAAGCTTACTAATGATATTCTCATGGCCTCAGATAATGGACTTGTGTCTGTTCTGGTTTTGTTAGATCTTAGTGCTGCTTTTGACACAGTCAATCATAATATTCTCTTAGAAAGGCTTGAAGATGTTGCAGGGATCAAAGGAACAGCACTAGGCTGGTTTAAATCATATTTATCTGATAGATTCCAGTTTGTTCATCTAAATGATAAATCTTCTTCACTCTCAAGGGTTACTTGTGGAGTTCCAAAGGGTTCTGTGCTTGGACCAATTCTTTTCACCATATATATGCTCCCAATTGGTAAAATCATTAGACAGCATGGGATAAATTTCCACAGCTATGCCGACGATACATAACTATATTTATCCATAAATCCTGATGAACCCAGTCAGTTAGGTAGATTACAGGCATGTCTGGAAGACATAAAAACATGGATGACCCTAAACTTTTTGCTTTAAAATTCTGACAAGACAGAAGTTGCTGTCTTTGGACCAGAAGTTCTAAAACAGAAACTGATTAGTCAATCACTTCATCTGGATGGCCTTAAATTGGCCCCCAGTAACAACGTGAAGAACCTCGGCGTTATTTTTGACCAAGACTTGACATTTAAATCCCATATTAAACAGGTTTCTTGGATTTCCTTCTTTCACCTCCGGAATATTGCTAAAATTAGAAACATCCTGTCCAGGAGTGATGCTGAGAAACTAGTCCATGCATTTGTTACCTCTAGGCTGGACTACTGTAATTCTTTACTATCAGGAAGTCCACAAAATGCTATTAAAAGCCTTCAGTTGATCCAGAATGTGGCAGCAAGAGTTCTGGTGAATATTAAAAAGAGAGACCACATTTCTCCTGCTTTAGCTTCCCTTCATTGGCTCCCTGCTAAATCCAAAATAGAATTTAAGATCCTTCTTCTTACATACAAAGCCCTTAATAATCAAGCTTCATCATACATCAGAGATCTAATTGTTTCATATGTTCCTAACAGAGCACTTCGCTCTCAGACTGAAGGTTTACTAGTAGTTCCTAGGATTTCTAAAAGTAGAATGGGAGGCAGATCTTTTAGGTTTTAGGCTCCTCTCCTGTGGAACCAGCTCCCAGCTTTAGTCCGTGAGGCAGACATTCACTATTCACTCTGCTACTTCCTTTTCTACTACTACTCTCCAGTTGTATTACAGTACATTCTGTTATTTTGACTGTTAACTTTGTGTTCTCTCAGTGTTTTTCTCTCCATAGAAGCTACACTTGGTCTGGTATCCTGCTTGGCTGCAATGCCCTGTTGGACGGGGGGCATCGACTGGGATGATCCTCCCAGTAACTGAACATCCACCGTGTCCTGTTATTAACTTTTTACTTTCTGTAACATAGAAAGTACTCTTATATCAGATCTTCTGCTCCTTCTGTGTCTCTGCTCTGTCTTCTCAAACTGAAATGACTTCTTAAGTGCCTTGAGATGACATCTGTTGTGAATCGACGCTATATAAATAAAATTGAATTGAAGTGGTGTGATATTACCAAAGCGGTGGGTTTCCATATCGCTAAAGACATGGCCCCCATATCAATAGTGAAGCAGACCGGCTTTGTACATCTGCTAAAAACGCTGAATCCAAGATACCAATTGCCCAGTCACAATTATTTCGCAAGAGAGGCACTACCCAAAATGAACACGGATGTCAGAGCCCGTCGTGCTGCCTGACTTGCAAAAGTATCTCACTACGCGCTGACCCCCAACATGTGGTCCAGCAGGACCTGCGAAACTTACATTTCAATTCATTTGAATTCAGTTTATTTATGTAGCGCCGATTCACAACAGATGTCATCTCAAGGCACTTAACAAGAAGTCATTTCAATACATTTATACAAACATTCCAATCAGTTAAAAAGTTTCCTATTTAAGGAATCCCAGCAGATTGCGTCAGTCATTGGCGTCAGGTTGGGCCCCGTTGATGCAGACTTTCCAACCACAGCAATCCTTCAGCAATTCCTCATACTGAGCAAGCATGTAGCGACGGTGGAGAGGAAAAACTCCCCTTTAACAGGAAGAAACCTCTAACAGAACCAGGCTCAGTAAGAGCGGCCATCTGTCACGACCGTCTGGGGGTTTGAGAAGACAGAGCAGAGACACAGAAGGAAAAGAAGATCTGATTTAAGAGAACTTTCTATGTTACAGAAAGTAAAAAGTTGATAACAGGACACAGTGGATGTTCAGTTACTGGGAGCATCATCCCAGTCGATGCCCCCCATCCAACAGGGCATTGTAGCTAAGCAGGATACCAGGCCAGGTATATCTTCTATGGAGAGAAAAACACTGACAGAAAACAAAGTTAACAGTCAAAATAACAGAATGTACTGTAATACAACTGGAGAGTAGTAGTAGAAAAGGAAGTAGCAGAGTGAAGAAAATTGGTAAGTCTGTCCTCCAGCAGTCTAAGCCTTTAGCAGCATAACTACGGAGATAGCTCAGGATGACCTTAGCCACTCTAACTATAAGCTTTATCAAAAAGGAACGTTTTAAGCCTGGCCTTAAAAGTAAACAGAGTGTCTGCCTCACGGACTAAAGCTGGGAGCTGGTTCCACAGGAGAGAAGCCTGATAACTAAAAGATCTGCCTTCCATTCTACTTTTAGAAATCCTAGGAACTACAAGTAAACCTGCAGTCTGAGAGCGAAGTGCTCTGTTGGGAACATATGAAACAATTAGATCTCTGATGTATGATGGAGCTTGATTATTAAGGGCTTTGTATGTAAGAAGGAGGATCTTAAATTCTATTCTGGATTTAACAGGGAGCCAATGAAGGGAAGCTAAAACAGGAGAAATGTGATCTCTCTTTTTAATATTCATCAGAACTCTTGCTGCCGCATTTTGGATCAACTGAAGGCTGATAGTAAAGAATTACAGTAGTCCAGCCTTGAGATAACAAATGCATGGACTAGTTTCTCAGCATCACTCTTGGACAGGGAGCTTCTAATTTTAGCAATATTCCAGAGGTGAAAGAAAGAACTCCTAGAAACCTGTTTAATATGGAATCTAAATGTCAAGTCTTGGTCAAAAATAACGCAGAGGTTCTTTACGTTATTACTGGGGGCCAATTTAATGCCATCCAGATGAAGGGATTGACTAATCAGTTTCTTTTTTAGAACTTCTGGTCCAAAGACAGCAACTTCTGTCTTGTCAGAATTTAAGAGCTAAACGTTTAGAGTCATCCATGTTTTTATGTCTTCCAGACATGCCTGTGATCTACCTAATTGACTGGGTTCATCAGGATTTATGAATAAATATAGTTGCGTATTATTGGCATAGCTGTGGAAATTTATCCCATGCTGTCTAATGATTCTATCAAGTGGGAGCATATATATAGTGAAAAGAATTGGTCCAAGCACAGAACCCTGTGGAACTCCACAAGTAACCCTTGAGAGTGAAGAAGATTTATCATTTAGATGAACAAACTGGAATCTATCAGACAAATATGATTTAAACCAGGCTAGTGCTGTTCCTTTGATCCCTGCAACATGTTCAAGCCTTTCTAAGAGAATTATGATCGACTGTGTCAAAAGCAGCACTGAGATCTAACAAAACCAGAACAGACACAAGTCCATTATCTGAGGCCATGAGAATATCATTAGTAACCTTCACCAGTGCTGTTTCAGTGCTATGATGAGCTCTAAAACCTGACTGAAACTCTTCAAACAGCTCGATACTGTTTAGACATGAGTGTGACGGTGCACTTCATAGAGAACTGGTAGATGAGTGCCTGTATTTAAACCAGTTCCACCACTTCCGCAAGATCATACAGGAGAGCATATTGCCGAAGCCCTGCAGGAGCCCCTCAAAAGCTGGAATCTCAACCCAACGGGACTAGTTGCTGTGACGACGGACAACAGGAGTAATGTTGTCAAAGCGCTTCAATTGACAGAGTGGCCAAGGATGCAATGTTTTGGTCTCAGACTTCATTTGGTCATTGGTGAGTGCAATATAGAATTAATTGATTGAAATAAGAAAATATATGTCAGGCTAATGTTTTACTGTTTACTAAGCATTTTGCTAAGTAAACAGTTAAACACTGTGTGTGTGTGTGTGTGTGTGTGTGTGTGTGTGTGTGTGTGTGTGTGTGTGTGTGTGTGTGTGTGTGTGTGTGTGTGTGTGTGTGTGTGTGTGTGTGTGTGTGTGTGTGTGTGTGTGTGTGTGTGTGTGTGTGTGTGTGTGTGTGTGCGTGTCTGTGTGTGAGAGAGAGAGAGAGAGGGTCATTGTAACAGTGTCATGAATTCAGAATTTGGATAATAGTATCTAATAAATTCCATAACTGTATGTAATCGTACACAAATAATTCATACTTAATTATAATAATTCATAACTGTACAGCACTTTGGTTAAATGAGATTGTTTTTAAGATGTGTTTTACAACTAAACTTTGGCCAGACCTAAATAAATAAATGTTTTTCAATTTTGTGTGTTTATATAGGACACAGTTTGGATGATGTCGGCATCACAGGAGCCATTTCTCTCTGTAAGAGAGTTGTCAGCAACCTTTCTTACATCTAGAAGAAGAGAAAAGCTATGGGTGAAGTACTAATATAGCTGGGTCTACCAGGTCACCAGCTAATCACTGAGTCAGCCACTCAGTGGGGATCAAGACAACAGATGATTGAGAGGGTCTTGGAACAGGAAAGGGCACTTTCTAAAGTCTTGTCCTCTGACAATAAAACCAGACCACTTCTCCCCACCTGGCAAGGCAAGGCAGGGCAAGGCCTTTTTTTTTTGTATAGCACACTTTCAACAACAAGGTGATTCAAGGTGCTTTACATGATTAGAGGTAAAATAAAAACAGCATTAAAACACAAAGCATATAAAGTAAAAACAGCAATAACAGGACATATAGGTCCTGGAGGCAATCAAGAAAGCTCTGAAACCCCTTCAAGACTTCACAGATGCTCTCTCAGGAGAAGAGTAGTCACCATATCATACATCAGGCCTGTGCCTCACCTATTCAACAACAGTCTCCTGGCACCTGAAGAGGGAGATATTGAGCTGTGCATGTCCATCCAGTCTTGCATTGTGGATTACCTCACCAGCAAATATTCTGACCCATCCACCTTTGACCTGTTGGACATTGCCTCCTTACCGGATCCCAAGTTAAAGTCTAGGTATATTTCAGGTGAAAAACATGATGCACTGAAGCATAAAGTCATCACAGAGGTGGAGTCTTTGCCCAGTGACCAGGTCAGCTGTGTGTCTGAGCTGCCTGACCCAGCTGTGAATGAGCCTGCAGACCAAGGGCGGGAGCAGTTGCAGTACCACCCACAGCTAAAAAGAAGAAATCTCTGGTGAGGTTCTTTGAGCACACCACACCCACTACAACAAGCACTACACACACACAGAAGGACGCAGTAAAACCTGAGCTTTGGAGCTACTTGTTTCAGTTTGTGTAGAGAATTATGCTGATCCTCTGAAATGGTGGAGGGAACATGAAGTTAACTTTCTGGCATTGAGCCGCCTGCCAAAGAAGTACCTTTGCGTACCAGCCACCAGCTCCCCTTCCGAAAGGGTGTTTAGTTGCAGTGGGAACATTGTAACTTGCCACAGGGCATCCCTAAAATCTGACAGTGTTGATAGGTTAGTTTTCCTGGCACAAAATCAGTAAATTGTACAGAAGTTGGTTTGTAAAGTTATTGAAAAATCAGTAAAATTATTTAAAAAGCTGTGTTTCAACAGTTAAATAGCTTCTTAACAATGACCAACTGCTTTGTTGTTTTTCAGTCTGGTTTCCGCAGTCTCAGTGCTCACCACAGCACTGAGACTGACCTCATCAACGTTTTCAATGACATCCGCATAAATACAGACTGTGGTAGAACCACAGTGCTGGTTCTGTTGGACCTCAGTGCAGCATTTGACACTGTTGATCATGGTATACTATTTAGAACGACTGGAGAGCTGGGTCGGACTTCCTGGTACAGTACTTGGCTGGTTCGAGTCTTACCTATAGAACAGGAACTTCTTTTATTTAATAGGAAACTGTTCATCAGAACGAACAGAAATCACATGTAGGGTGCCCCAGGGCTCCATCCTGGGGCCCCTCTTACGTATTTAATATCTGCATGCTCTCACTAGCCCAGATTATAACAACCAATAAAGTTAAGTCTAAAGTCTAACCAATAAGATTAACTACCATAACTATGCAGATGATACTCAGCTATACATTACGCTGTCACCAGGTGTCTTTGAACCCATCTAAACCCTAAGTAAATGCATCGAGCAAATCAATGGATGGATGTGCCACAACTTTCTCCAGCTGAACAGAAACAAAACAGAAGTAATTACTTTTGGACCAAAATAGGAACAATCAAGAGTCAGCACACAGCTTCAGTTAATACAACTAGAAACTACTGATCAGGCCAGAAATCTAGGTGTAGTTTTGGACTCAGACCTGAACCTCCATGATCACATAACGTCAATAACAAGGTCGGCCTTCTATCACCTGAAGAACATTTCTGGGATTAAAGGACTGATGTCGCAACGGGACCTCGAAAAACTCATCCATGCGTTTATCTTTAGTCCGATTGATTACTGCAACAGCGTCCTCACAGGTCTGCCTAAAAAGTCAATCAGACAGCTGCTGATCCAGAACATTGCTGCTCGTGTCCTCACTAGAACCAGGAAAGTAGAGCACATCACCCCATTTCTAAAGTTCCTTACAGTGGCTCCCCATAGCTCAGAGAATAGACTTCAAAATACTTCTACTAGTTTATAAATCATTGAATGGCTTAGAACCAAAGTATGTTGAAGATCTACTGTTACTATACCAACCCACCAGACCACTCAGGTCCTCTAATTCCAGTCTACTCACATCCCTAGAATTAGAACCAAACATGGAGAAGCAGCTTTCATCTTCTATGCTCCTCTTAACTGGAACAAACTTCCAGACAACTGTAAAGCTGCTCAAACACCGAGTTTTTTGTAAAATCACAACTAAAAAAGTATCTGTTTGGAGCTGCCTTTGAGTCACTTTTTCATGTATCATATGTCTTGTGTGTGCTTCTTGCTCCAAGACTTCCTGCTTCGATGCAATCGGCGGCTTCGCTACTTTGCTCTCCCTTCTGCTTGCATTTTTCTGCCTATTTTTACTTTTTCCTCCTTATGATCCGACCTGCAGGACTTTTGAATACATATACATTTATGGGAAAAAAATCTTTTTGTAGTAACGGCAATATTTCATAGATCTTTTATCTTCAGCGCTCTGTGTGCGTGTGTACTTAGCATTCAGCTAAAGCTAGATATAGCTCGTAAGGGTGCTAACGCTAAGCTACAGCAACAAGATGCCTTCCGTCTCCACAATGGACTACCAGGACCTTCTACAAAAGATAACAGCACTGGAGAGGAAAGTTCAACGGATAGAAGTTAATGTGGATGTAAATGGATTGTGTGGAAATTAAACAACCTTATCACTCTTTCAAAACAGTGGAAATGAGCAAGCTAACACACGGCTAAGAAGCAGAGATAACATGACCAAGAAAGAGGGAGCCTCTGCTCATTACATTAAATCACCGAGTGATAATCCTCCCTGGAACTGTCTTGGTGCTAAACCAAAAACTAAATCATGTCTCTGGGAAACGGGAGGACGTAGTGCAGGCTGGACACAGCGAGCGGAAATCTGTGATGAGACCGACTGGCCTCCACTTCCTACAAGAGAGAGGGCTTCTTCTACTCCCGTACATGAGAGGACACGGGACAGAACAGCTGCAAATGGGAAAGTTAGCCACAAACTTTCAAAACAACCGAATGTGAAGCGGCAGAACAGATTTGCTCAACTGTTGGAGAACCCTCGATCTTTATCTGACGACCATCCACCCCAAGGCAGTGAGATTAGGACTGATAACCTGTCAGAGAGTGAGAGGCCACAGAGAAAGCAAAAGACTGGGCCTGAAACTCTGATTGTAGGTGATTCCTCTGTAAAGGACGTTCAGTGGATGTGTGGAATGAACACCAAAGTCCTCTGCTTTCCAAAGGATTTGGTCAGTGACATGCAGAAGAGGATTCTAAAAACTGTGACTAAATATCCAACAGTGAAAAACATCGTTCTCCACACAGGGTCGAATGATGTGTCCAAGCAACAATCGGAGGTTCTGAAACGGGACTTCGCTGGATTATTGAACACCGTGAGCTCGTTGGATGCAGCAGTATTCATCAGTGGACCTTTACCACCCATCAGAGGAGGAGAAGAAAGATTTAGCCGTCTTTTGGCATTAAATAAGTGGATTTTATCTGCATGTGTTGACAACAAACTGCAACAACTTTCAGATTTTTTGGGAGCGTAGACATCTTTTTAAGGCAAATGGATTTAGTTTGAACAGGTCAGGTGTAAGACTGTTTGCCTCCAATATTTTCTACTTCCTGCGTCATCCCTCTGTGCTTGGAGCCAAAAAGGAGATACACAAAGACTTATCTCAAAAGGAAGACCAAACAAAGCTGAGTGCAGAGGGGGAGGAACTTCTTCTGCCCTCACTCATGGGAAGCTTCTAACAGAACCAGGAAGAAGGATCTTTATTTGCCCCAAAAGCCCTCAACAGCCCTAAAGAACAGGACAGCAGACCTCCATTGCCCCCGCAAACCCCTGACAGCCCACCGTCTTCCCTACTGCCCCCCTCCCCCCATCTGAAATTCACTGAGCAGATGATGGAGCGGGTCAACATTGGGCTCAGATCTACCCCCCAGACCAATCTGTTTTCTTTACCCATAAACCCCACCCCAGGACGATCAAAGGTTGACCAACAAGCCCGGCCCCCTCCTACCCCACCACGTAAGCATGTAGAATCTCCACAGTATGATGTGTTAAGGGTCCAGGCTGCGTGGATATCAGCAGTCAGAACTTTTCCCAGGACAAGCTGAGACCCTGTTCATTAGAAGGTTCGATCATTTCTGTACTTATAAGTATCAGAAGGAATGTAATTATGTCAAAAAACAGAGCACTGCATTCTAAAAGGTTTTTAAGTAATGTAAACATACGCTGTACACAGCCCGCCCCAAAACACAAGGGGCACAATAATACTCTTAAACCTGTTAAGATGGCCTTATTAAATGTCAGGTCCGTAGTAGGGAAGACATTTTTAATCAATGATCTTATCACTGAGCATGGCCTTGATTTTATGTTTTTAACTGAGACTTGGTTAGATAAGAATAGCAGTGTTTCTCTTATCGAATCAACCCCTCCCAAATTTAGTTTTGTCAACCAAGCCAGACAGAACAGGAGAGGTGGGGGAGTTGCTGTTTTATTTAATGAATCATTCCAGTGTAAGCAGTCATCTCTTGGAAGTTTTCCTTCTTTTGAATATGTTGCTGTACAGCTGAAGGCCTCATCTAGAGCCATGTTTGTTAACATTTAGCGGCCTCCAAATTACTGTGCTGACTTTAATGATGATTTTAGTGAACTGCTGTCTATAATCTGTGTTGATTTTGACTGTATAATTATTGTTGGTGATTTTAACATCCATGTTGACAATCCCCAGAACAAAGGGTCTAAAGACCTGAGTAATAGTCTGGACAACTTTGGGCTGACTCAGCATATAACAGAGCCCACACATAATAAGGGTCATGTTTTGGACTTACTGATCTCGCAGGGTCTGGGCATTTCTAAGATTAATGTGCGTGATGTGGGCTTGTCTGACCATTGTTGTGTTTTCTTTGAGAGTATAATTTCGGTTCACATAAATGTTTTAACGGAGGTTATCACAAAACGATGTATAACTCAAAACACTAGTGAGATCTTCAACCAAGTCTTCTCTCTAACACCTGCCCTGTCAGGGGGTTCAGTCAATGAACTTGTCAACAGCTTTAATGCTAAAATATTAAATGTTATGCATACTATTGCTCCCACTAAGGTGAAGGTTATCTCTGGAAGGAAAAAGTTTCCATGGAGAAATTCCACACTGGTGAGAAATGAAAAAAGGGAGTGTCGGAAAGCCGAGCGCAGATGGAGAAAAATAAAACTTCAGGTTCATTATGACATCTATAAAGAGAAACTTCACTCTTATAACTTACAACTGAGAAATACAAGGAAGTCAAATTTTTCTGACATCATCCTCAGAAATAGTTATAGTGCTCGCACATTATTTGCTGTTGTCGACAGGCTAACAGACTCTTCTGTGTCAGTAGCACCTGAACTCTATTCCACCAAGGCCTGCAATGACTTTGCCAAATTCTTCACAGACAAAATCCAAAATATTAGACAAGCGGTTGGTTCATTAACGGCAGGTTCAGGTTATGTACAGTGTCCACGGAAAATCAGTTTAAACACCATAAAACTGTTTTATCTCATAAACAGCAAAGATCTGGAGGACATCTTATGTCAACTGAACTCCTCCTCTTGCTGCTTAGACATCCTGCCCACAGGCTTTTTCAAAAAGGTCCCAAAGATCTTGGAGTCAGATCTGTTACAGATTGTGAACTCATCTTTAATGTCGGGTGTTTTCCCAGAGCCCCTGAAAACAGCTGTAATTAAACCCCTGCTGAAAAGAGACAATCTGGACAAGACACAAATGAACAACTACAGGCCCATCTCCAATCTTCCATTTTTAAGTAAGATCATTGAAAAGGCTGTTTTTCATCAGCTAAATTACTTCCTAAGACAAAGCAACTGCTATGACGTCTTTCAGTCAGGTTTTAGATAGCACCACAGCACTGAGACTGCTCTGACCAGAGTCATCAATGACATCCGTTTGAATACTGACAGTGGAAAAATGTCAGTGTTAGTTTTACTGGATCTCAGTGCTGCATTTGATACAGTTGACCACATTATTTTACTCAAACGACTGGAGAACTGGGTGGGTCTCTCTGGCACTGTACTAAACTGGTTCAAAATGTACTTAGAGAACAGGAAGTACTTTGTGTCAATAAGTAACTTTACATCTGAGCAGACGGGAATTACATGTGGGGTTCCATCCTGGGACCTCTTCTGTTAAACATCTATATGCTCCCACTGGCACAGGTAATAAATAATATAAGTTACCATAGCTATGCAGATGACACACAGATATGTTAGAATGTCACCAGAAGACCAAAGGCCTGTACAGGCTCTTGGCAAATGCATTGAGGAAATTAATGACTGAATGTGCCACAATTTTCTGCAGTTGAACAAAAACAAAACGGAGGTAATTGTCTTTGGAGCTAAAGAGAAAAGATTGAAGGTCACCACAAGGCTTCAGTCCATACACCTAAAAACCACCAACCACGTCAGAAATCTGGGTATAGTGATGGACTCAGACCTAAACTTTGAAAAACACATTAAGGCAATCACAAAATCAGCCTACTATCACCTTAAGAACATCTCGAGGATAAAAGATCTGATGTCTCAGCAGGACCTGGAAAAAATAGTCCATGCATTCATCTTTAGTCGGCTTGATTATTGCAACAGCGTCTTTACAGGTCTACCTAAAAAATCAATTGGGAAACTGCAGCTCATCCAGAACTCTGCTGCTCGAGTTCTCACTGAAACCTAAAAAGTGGACCACATCAGTCCAACTCTGAGGTCTTTACACTGGCTGCCTGTCTGTCAGAGGATAAACTTCAAAGTTCTGCTGCTGGTCTATAAAGCTCAGAATGGTTTAGGACCAAAATACATCGGTGATCTCCTGACCCAGTATGAACCTACTCGACCCCTCAGGTTATCTGGATCCGCTCTTTTATCAATTCCCAGAGTGAGAACCAGACATGGAGAAGCTGCGTTCAGCTTCCATCCTCCACATGTCTGGAACAAACTCCCAGAAAGCCTCAGATCAGCTGAAACACTATTTAAATCCAGGTTAAAGACCCACCTATTCTCAGCTGCTTTTGATTAGGTTTTTATTCTAAGTTTTAAATCTGCACGGCTTCTTTTAAGACTCTTTTAATATTTTTTTTCCTCATTTTAATTCATGGTTTTTATTCCTGTACTTTTGCTTTTTCTGCACCCTGCTGTAATGCTTTTGATGTTTTATGTAAAGCACTTTGAATTGTCTTGTAACATGAATTGTGCTATACAAATAAACTTGCCTTGCCTTGCCTTGCTTTACTGCTGTTTTTACTTTATATGCTTTGTCTGTGTTTTACTGCTATTTTTATTTTACCCCTTAATCATTTAAAGCACCTTGAACTACCTTGTTGTTAAAAGTGTGCTATACATATAAAATGGCCTTTCTTTGTTATTTTTTGATTTTATTTGTTTTTGCTCTTGTTATTTGAGATTTGCACAGGGATGCTCTACTTACATACAGTATTTATTTGAAATTTGCACAAAGAAGGAATGCCCTGTTTTCATGTTTGTTGAAATTTGCAGAAAGAAATGGACTTAAGGTTATGTTGACATGTTTTATTATTTACAGAACTGTCAATCTCAGTGGAAAAGTCTGTTTATTATTAGGCTACTGTTAAAATCGTAACAGTATTGTATTTTTTATTTATTACTGTGCATTTCTGTCATGCAGGAAAGGGGTTTGTTTTATTTTTTATTTTATTTCATACTGTATATGTAGACAGTTTATTTTGTTCAATTTGTTGTATACATGTATGGCATGTGGCTTAAACTTATAACTGACTTTTAGTTTGTTTTTAAAGGGTTTGCCTCAGGAAAAAGATGAATCTAACGGGGACGCTAATAGTTTATTACATCACAGAAAAAATATTGATAAATATTGAGTATCGCCATTAAGCTAAGAAATTTTGAGATATGACTTTTAATCCATATTGCCCAGCCAGTGAACAAACAAAATCTAAAATGAATTGATTGTTCTTTGATGGTTCTGTCTTCTTTTCTTTCCTTTTTTCTATCCATCTTTCTATTCGTCAGACTTTCTTCACACCGACTCAGAACTAGAGCACATACGAGTCACCCCTCATTGATGTCATCAGGCATCAAGAAATCTTTTTCTTTCAAACATTTTTAGGTCTACATTTCAGAGATATTATGTTTCACAGCAATGTAGTCTTGCAAGGATACTGAAATATTCTATGCAGGGAACAGACAAGGTTGCATTCAGCTTAACATTTCTAACAGATAAAGAACATAATTTAACATGCATCTTAATCCTGCATCATAGTTCCATAGGCATAAATACAGCATTTTCTTTGACAGGGGGTGGAAACAATTCTGTTGAATGATTATTTTAGCTCAATTTAAGTTTAGGATGAAGGCTGTTTAATCAGCACAGTTCATGAAGCAATGTGTGTGTATCTGTGTGCACATATGTAGATAAAAAGTCAATTTTCTGAACACCTAAACTGCTACAATAATACAAAAATGTAACAAACAGTTGGGCTTTAATTTTATTTGTTTAGTAAAGAAATAGGATAATTTTTAGTTTCCACAAAGACATAAAAAGTTGCATTTTTTGTTATCACTATAATTACATTTTGCAGGCTGGTTTCATACATTTAAAAGAAAGGGTTATGTTGATGAAGCTGAAAATCTTACATGTGAGAAACGTTGGGCAAACTGGCAAACGTGTTTTTAGGAATAGAAGCAAGTTTTGTCCTCACAAGCCACCTAAAACACAATAAAAGTCAGTTCTTATGCCATCATTGCTAGCTAACCTTTGAGTCAAAAATATAATTACTTACACCTCCTGTATAGAGAAATGGAAAACAGGCACAAGTTCAACTTCTGTACATGAGACACTGTTGATTTTCCAGTCGCAGTTGCAGTGCAGTGGACAACCTTCCACAGGGAAAGAAAGTCCAACGAGTAGGAAAATAAAAAGAGGGAGGTTCAAGTCAGGCTTCATTTTAAATTGGGTTGATGTGGTCAGATGGCCCCTTCACTACTACTGAACTCTTTATAAAACAGGGCACATTCCAAAACCAGCACTTATAGTCAAGAGCTTCAAAATAACACTTTCAAATAAGACCTTCAAAATAAAATAAACTGTAATTTAAGTTAAATTCATTTGTCTCTAAAATAGTATGACAAGGAAAAATGTAGTGATCAGTACTCAGACATAAAAATGTTAACATAATCTGAAGCATGGGTTGCAAATATCAGCAATTAATTCTCATTTCTTACTATTCTTGTGGACAAAGATGTTTTCCCTCTGTGACTCATTTGTTTAAAAAAGATCAGATAAAGACAAGGCAGACAAGTGCAAAATAAAGCAACAGATGATGTTTTTTACATGATGGAGAGAGAAGGCACGGTGGTAAAGCTTTGCCTCACAGTAAGAAGATCCTAGCTGCAAACCTGGCCATGGCTCATTGTGTATGGAGTTTGTATGTCCTCCCTGTGCTTGTAACGGTCCTCACCGGTTACTCCAGGTTACTTATTCTAAGTTGCCTTTAGGAGCCTGCCTGCATGGTTGTTTATCCTGTGTGTCTCTGTGTTGCCATGTGATAGTGGGTATGGACAATATATGACAGAGAGTTCAGTACAGAAACTGAGGTTATATATAAAATATTGTAGAAATTGACAGTGAACACAGAGAATTTAAAAGAATTAAATTAAGATGAGTGGAACAAAATTGTGATATATCATCAGGAACCTAACTCATGAAATCACAGGTTTACAGCAAATGAGACTCCTCCATTCAGGACTGAGTAGTACCATGTTTTTCAAATGACCTCAGTAACAGGTCTCAGTGTATTAAAATGGATGGTCTATATACTGAATTTGTTACAGTCCACAAGAGAGTGCCATGGGCTCTGTATTAGCTCCCATTTTATAATTTGAAAGAGCTTTTGTCCACTTAGTACCCCTGGCTTGGAATGAGCTGCAGAATGATTGTTCATGAATGACAGAATGACAGTTTATTTCATTGAGTGCTTTTAAATTAAAACTAAGAATTATTGAGGCCAACTCCATAACTGTTATGACGTAAGAAAAATGAAGACCTAACCCCAGATGTGTCGGTCTTAGAGAGGAGAATTTAGGTTTAGATGAGACCTTCCTCAAGAGGTCTCTTTATTTCTTTCGGCTGAGTGACTTCCCATCACAACACACTTTGACTGCAGCCCTTCCAAGCTCAGAGTCTGAATTGAATAGGTTTTCTTGTTCGCCAGATCTGTTGTGCTTAACCTTTTAATTTAGTCATCTTCAAAATATTGAAAGATATCAGTTCTTTAATTTCAATTATTATCTCCTCATTAAGACTGCTGAACTCGGGTGTATCCAGGAAGTTTTAAAGAGGGCTAAATGGGGGCCAGTGGTGATCTTGGGGTCTCACCTTCATAAAAACCCAGGTGGGAGGCAGAGCTGTAAAACAAAGGGTGGGGGGGGGGGGCTAAACTGAGTGACATACATCAGACTCACAACATGATGGTCAAAGATTGATTTACATACATTTATGTGTGACTCATTTTCATTTGCAATAGTTATTATTGAGGTCACCAGGAATAACTAGGATCATTATTGAGCCATTTTCATGACTTTTGCAGATGGAATGCTAGCTGTTACCATTCACTTACATTGTTTATGATAAGCTAAGGCAAATAGATTAGGAGAATGACTGGGCTGGTTACAAAATGCTTTTTCTCACTCTAACTCTGGGGAATATTGAATTCTATCCAATTTAAAAACAAATAAAAAAAGAACAAACTGTAACATTTAAGTATAAACAGCCAGAGGCCCAATACGCAGCCAAGACTTGAATGTTTTTCAAGGGCATTTATTTGATTAAACAGAAAAGGTGTTGAAGAGGTTCTGCTTGGATCTGGTTGCTCAGGTGGTCAGGAGCTGGAGAATCCCAAGTGTCCCGCCCTCTGCAGAGTTAGGAGAGCTGAGAAATTGAGGTCCAGAGGGTTCAGAAGCTCACCAAAACCAGGGAATGGTATCCATAATCCAGAAATCTTTAGGCTAGAGACAGTCCAGGGTCATACATAGAGGGTTATTGGCAGAGGAATATCCAGGGTCAAATAAACTTTAAACAGGTCAGGATCAGGCAAGGTTTAGCAACAGAACGACAAAAACTCCTCTCAGAATCCAGTAAGAGTAAGGCAAAAACAGTGGTCAGGGACAGGCAGAGTCAAAACACAGATTAGCACTAGTAGCTTAAACAGCGCTTGAAAGCTGTAACTAAGGCAGACGATCTCGCACTGAGAAGGCCTAGAGCAGGAGTTTAAATAGGGAGCTGCCCAGGTGAAGACAATGAGCAATCAGCAGGTTGAGGGATTGTGCAGCAAACTCAGGGACAGGGATGAAATCATGACACAGTCTCATGTTAATGTTTTGATTTTTGTTTGTCAATCGAAAATGAAAAGACAAATCATACACGGATTTAGAATAACCAAAGACTTTGATTCTGCCTATAAAAGATAATAATAAACTTCAACATCCCAAAAGTGTTGTCAGGTTGAAGTCATGTTTTGTTAAGGTCATGTAATTCCTTCCACACCAAACTTGCTCATCTATATCTTTGTTAATCTACTTAGTGCACTGGTTATGTTGGAACAGTAACAGCCCATCCTCAAAGTGCTCCCACAAAGTTGAGAAAATTGTCCAAATTGTCTCATATGCTGTAATGATAAGCATTACTTTGACTGAAACTAAGTGGCCGAGCCCAGTTCTTGAAAAACAGCTCCACTCCATCAGCCCCTTTGCATCAAACTTTTCACCTAACAAACTGCAGTCAGGTAAGTGTCATTCTCTTGAGAACAACCAGGCCCAGACTCTTCTAACAGAATGCCAGACAGATATGATTCCTTAGTCCACAGCATAAGTCTGCATGGCTCTAGAGTCAAGTGACTGCATGCCTTACATCTTTGCATCAGATACTTTGCATTACACTTCATGCTTTATACTTGACCATTGAAGCTGATTGCATGAAACTCTGCTCACTGTTCTTGAACTAATCTAAAGGCCCAAGAAGCCTGAAGGTCTCTGGCTGTTGACTCTGCAGAAAGTTGGTGACCAGAGCATCATCTGACCCCACCTTGTGATTTTACATGATCTACCACTGTTTCCAGTTCCTTTCATTTCATTAAAAAATCCCTAATTGTTCATTGTGGAATATTTCATAATGAAGAAATTTCACAATAGGACATGTTACACAGGTGGCGCCCTCTCATGGTACCAGACAGGAATTCCCTGAGCTTCTGTGACCGACTCCAATCTTTCAGAAGCAGTCTGAACATAAACCTGTGCTGATGAAAGTTATTGAAACACCTCCAGTCAAGGTCGTATCTACCATTGAGGGCACCAAGATCTAGACCGTGGTAATTTTCTGCTGTGTATTTAATAAATAAAATATTAAAAAGAATGCTTTCAAACTGCCTGAATGGTTATCTGTGCCCCACCGGGTTACGATACCAGGCAGCCAAATTTAATATCCATAACCACGAAGAAGAGCACAGCTCGATTTGTTTGCCAACCTCCTATTAACACGAGAAGAAGACTGTTGATGACTTAAACATACCAGAGGTAATTAGCTGGAACTACTTCACTTAAATTATATTCTCCAAATACCAGTTACACTTATTTTCATCTATTGTCACACAGTCTGTTGAGCTTAGTCGTTTATGCCCATTGACAACGTACTTTGATTTGTTTGCTGTGTAGGGTTGCCACCCGTCCCATAAAATACAGAATTGTCTTGGCATGGAAATATTTAATAAGTGTTGTAAATTCAAGCAGATCCTTTACAGGTTTACTTTTTTTCAGACATTGAAAAGGCTACACCAAACATAATGTAGCTTTTGGAAGGAGAATGTGGTGAAAATGCAGAGAGACGATGTAGGTGGTGGAGATGATATACAGGTGAAACTTGAAAAATGTAAATATTGTGCAAAGGTTTATTTATTTCAGTAATTCAACTTAAAAGGTGAAACTAAAAGGCTCATTACATGCAAAGCGAGATATTTCAAGCCTTTATCTGTTATAATTTTCATGATTATTGCTTACAGCTTACAAAAACCCCAAATTCAAAATCTCAGGAAATTAGAATATTACATGAAATCAATAAAACAAGGATTTTAAATAGAGAAATCTTGGACCTCTAAAAAGTATTATCATGCATATGTACTCAGTACTTGGTTTGTTCCCTTTTTCTGCATCAGTTCCTAGCATGGATTCTATCAGCCTGTGGCCCTGCTGAGGTGTTATGGAAGAGCAGGATGCTTCAATAGCGGCCTTAATCTTATCCCCATTGTTCCATCTCATGTCTCTTATCTTTCTCTTGGCAATGCTCCATAGATTCTTTATGCGATTCAGGCCAGTTTGCTGGCCAATCAAGCACAGTAATCCCATGGTCATTGAATTCCGGAATTGCGCCGCTCAAGGTGGCAGCATGTTGGAGTAGCTCTGTTACTTTGGTTTATCTTTTTTTCTTTTTTAAAACTTTAATTCTTCCATTTCTGATAGAAACATTGTTTTGGTGGACAACTGTTCTCTCTGGTTTTGAATGCTGTGCAGCTGGAAGGATTTTTGCTGATACTTTTTATTTTTGGACATTTGTTATGATGCATAACCATGGCAACATGGTGGTTTACAACTGGCAGCAGCTGATTAACATCACAAAAGCTCAAATAATACCTCAACTACAGCCACAAAACCCTGATGAGTTGAAAAGAAGACGCCATAGATCCAGAGCATCCTCTACATCAGACTGTCATACAACTACAGAGCGTCTTCAGTCAGAGGCTTCTTCAGATCTGCAGAGCGCTACAGGAGATCATCCCTACCCACAGCCATCAACATCTACAACAAATCTTTGAAGGAACTTGCATAATGAGTTACAACAACGTTTAATTTCCCTTTGGGATTAATAAAGTAATTTTGAATTGAATTGAATTGAATTGAACCAGGTTTTGGTACTTTTGGCAGGGAAATGAAGTCAGCATCTTCATAAAGCTGGTCTGCAGAATGAGGCATGACATGCTCCAAAATGTCCTGGTAGATGGCTGCATTGACTCTGGATTTAATAAAGCTCAGTGGACCAACATCAGCAGATGACATGGCTCCCTAAATCAACACAGACTGTGGAAACTTCACACTGGACTTCTACCATCTTGGATTGTGTGCCTCTCTATTCTTCTTCCAGACTCTGGGACCTTGGTTTCCAAATGAGATGCAAAATATTCTGTTCTTTTTTTCTTTAGCCCAGGTAAGACGCTTCTGATGTTGTTTGTTGTTCAGGAGAGACTTGACAAGAGGAATAGGACATTTGAAGCTCTGGTCCAGGATCCGTCTGTGTGTGGTGGCTCTTGATGCACTAACTCCAGGCTCAGCCCACTCCTTGTGAAAGTCCCAGCATTTCTGAATGGCCTATTTCTGACAATCCTCTCAAGGCTGCGCTCATCTCTGCTGCTTGTGCACCTTTTTTCCCCCACATGTTTGTCTTCCACATAACTTTCTATTTAAGTGCTTGGATACAGCACTTTGGGAACTTCCAACCTTTGAGGGTTTCCCTCCTTATGGAGTGTGTCGATGATTGTTTTCTGCACAAATGTCAGGTCAGCAGTCTTCCCCATGATTGTGATTCCTACTGAACCATTTAAAGACTCAGGAATCTTTTGTAGGCATTTTGGATTAATTAGCTGATTAGAGTGGGATACTCTTGCCCCATGACTGGTGGAGATAGGCACCAGCCCCCCCGCAACCCTGCATAGCATGGATGGGTACAGAAAATGGATGGATGGAGTGCGACACCTTTATCTTAAAATATTGAACCTTGTCACAATATTCTAATTTTCGGAGATTTTGCATTTGGGGTTTTCATAAGCTGTAAGTCATAATCATCAAAATTATAAAAAATACAGACATGAAATATCTTACTTTGCATGTAATGAGTGCATCTCATACATTCATTTCACCTTTTAAGTTGAATTACTAAAATAAATATTTTGCACAATATTCAAATTTTTTCTAAAGTTTCACCTGTAGGTGAGAGAGAAAGTGTTGACAGCTACGGTCCATCCATTTCAGAATAGAGATGAGACCTTTATCCCTAATTTTATTTTAAAAAAACTGATTGGCATTATTACATTCACTATGGTCCACAGAAGGATTTGTTTAGTTATTACATTGACACCTATGGCATTTATGCCAAAATGTTGCATACTAAGTATTTGATACCAAATTTCATGTAAACAAACACACGGCATACACACGTACTAATTTTAATTTCGCTTTACATTTAAATAGTTTTGGTCTGTACTTTGTAATCAATGAGCATGGGATAATGGATGGTGGACCTCGGTAATTTTGAAACTCTGGATAGGGCCTTGCCGGCAGTCAATGATGTAGAGGAAAAAAACAATTTGGAAATATAGTTTTAAGGTAACCCTAATTAGTTAATTGGCAGAAATAATTAAAAAGTTGTATCACTTTTATTATGTTTAGAACAAAGTTCTGGACGAAGTAAAAAGTTAAGCATCGCATTTTTGCTGTCTTCTTTCACTAAAAGGTTGGGGCCATCCGAGCCACAGGATGTGTGCAAAGTAAGTTAGATGGAATAGACAGGAGGCAGTCTCTCTTTCACAATTATTAGCATTTTCAAAGGTGAAAAAAACCTTGGATTGCCAGGGGAAATCCTTCATTGGAGTCTCACCAGTGTCTCAAGAGTCAAATGAAACTAAGACTGCTACAAGAACTATGATGAAAAATCACAACAGGAAAGATGAACAAAGAACAAAAGAGACAGAGTTGATCAACTTTTATAGACATTTCCCAAATCTCATATGACACCTTGTTGTTGGATTTTAATAATCGGGGGTCTCATTTATAAAGCTTGGTTAAGCACTAATTGGGGTCTGGAAATTGTGTAAGTCACTTTCTATGCTAAGTTTGTGATTTATAAAAAAAAACATGACTGGAAAATGTGCACAACTTTAAGCACACTAAGGATCTTGCTTCCGCATATTTTGGAGACGTGGGACACTGACAGTGCAGCCGGTGAGATGGCATAATTGTTCATTTAAACCCCATTGTCAGACTAGTAGACCCTCACACACACACGCGAACACACAACCAACAGTCAGCCCCCACCCCCGTCTCTGAACTGAGAATAAAAACTAGAATCTGAATGAAAATATATGTTGCATTCAAGACTTAAATCACAGTATGTTCTTATGAACATCTCATTGGCGTTTGTTAAACATCACTCCACTGGCAACATCTGAATGGGAGGAGTTTTTAGAGATTTCCTGGTCCATGGTGATGACAGGCTGATCAACTGATTTAGATTCCCTAAAGCAGTCCAATTAAATCTATGAGCTGAACTAGGCCCAGTGTTAGATCTACTGACTCGCTGGAACCATGCACCCGGCCCCCCGCAGCACACTCTGGTGGTGACGTGTCATCTTCCTCTTTGCCTCCACCATCTTTTTTATGTCCACCACACTGCTGAGTCACTTGCAGCTCTTCCGTCTATTTGTGAACCCAAAATAATATTTTGCGCAGATAATACTTTTTAAAAGTAGACTTAAAACACACTTTTTCTGTCAGGCTTTAATTACAGAAGAAGGCTGAAACTTATTCTGCTGTAATTTAGTTTGTATTTGTTTTATTTACTTTTATTCAAATCGTATTGTTGCTACAAGATTGAAACATTTCTTTGCGCATAGTAATTTTTCTTATTTGTTTTTTGCTGAGCTTAAGCTACGGTTTTAGTAAAGATCTCCACGCAAAGTTTTATAAATGTTACACATGAACATATTATCTAACTATATTTTTATCTTTCACTGTGAAGCACTTTGGTCGCTTTTTGGCAGTAAAGCTTTTCAGAGATAAACGTTGATTGTTTGATTGTCATACAGGAAGCTCATCCATGTCCAGAGGCTGAGTGAAACTGCTGGTGATATTTACAGTGCAGTTGTTCCTCACATTCTGGTTACCCGTGAAACCACTAAATCAGCTGGCTTAAGTCTATGCAGAATATTCACTAGGCACTTTGCATTGACCATTAATGGCAGAAAGTGGGTGTATAGGAGGCAGGATATGATCCAAAATCATCTGAGCACATTTCTAGTAAGAGTGTGATTTATAAAGCAGAAATTGTGTACACTCAAAGTTTTATAGATTGAAACATTTCTTTGCGCAAGTAAATTTGTTTTGCTGAGCTTAAGCACGGTTTTAGTAAAGATTCCACGCAAAGTTTTATAAATGACACCCCAGAACATTTATGAGCAACATTATTTTCAAAGTGGCAGTATAGTGAGAAGGGTGAATCCATCCTCATACAGGAAGCTCATCCATGTCCAGAGGCTGAGTGAAACTGCTGGTGATATTTACAGTGCAGCTGTTCCTCACATTCTGGTTTCTTCTGGTGGTAGGTTCATGTAGTCCTGAAGGACCTGGTGAAATGGCCGCCACTTCTTTATAGAAGCTTTGATTGCTGAAATCCATCTGAAAGAGCACAAACATAATTATCATTAAATCATTGATGTTGCTTGTTGGTAAAAAAAACAAAAAAAAAAAACACATCAAAGTTGATACAATAATAATAATAATAATAATTTAAGGATGTAGATGAAGATGCAGTTCAGATTTAAGATATTTTCAGGCATCAGGACCAGAAAACCCCAAAACCTTGTTTGCCAGTTCACTTCTAACTCCTAGAAACTCCATTTTCAGAATGTCCACTGGCAGAAAATTGTTTCTTCTTTGTTTCGATTTCAAAAAGGATGACAAGTAAAAGAAGGAACACGAAAAAGTTTTAGTTCGGTCTCAGTCACATACCAGTGACAATGAGCAGGTAAGGATGACTTGTTTCTATTAGTGTAAATTCAAACTCAAACACAAATATGCTGAGTTTCTCTACATCTATCTATTCATCCATTGTCTACATCACTTATCATTGTGGGGTCAAAGGGGGCTGGTTCCTATCTCCAGCAGTCATTGAGCGAGAGGCAGGGTTCACCCTGGACAGGTCGCCAGTCCATCGCAGGGCAACATAGAGACACACAGGACAAACAGCCATGCACACACACTCTCACACCTAAGGACAATTTTGAGAGGCCAATTACTGGTAAGCTCCATCAGGTTTTTGGACTGTGGGAGGAAGTTGGAGTACCTGGAGGGAACCCATGAAAGCCCATCCAGAAAGACCCCAGGCCACGATTCAAACCCATGACCTTCCTGCTGGAAGGCAACAGAGCTAATTTTCTAAAAATTCCTCTTGTATTTAATATAACCACCACATATCTCTGTGCTACTATTTAAGCTGTTGTAACTCGTTAATTTCTCCACTGTGAGATCAATGAAGTTTTATATTATCTTATATCTAGCTCTGGAATGTTGTAGGGATATTACTTGTGGCTGAAACATTTCAGCCTGGGGTCACACAGACCCCAGGCTGTTTACATCCTCCAGTCAGTATTTACAGCTATCAACGTGCACTGTCCTTGTGGGGTCACAGGGACCCCAGACCTGTTCCTCCAACCCCTGACCCCTCTGCCGTTGGGGTCAGATTGCCCCCGGGCTCGGGTCACATGGACCCCACCGACACTTTTGTGTATATCCTCCTGTCCTTCTAAACCGCAGGCTGCGGATGTTGGGTCAGAATGTCCCCATTCACTCTGCCCTGAACACCAAGCCAGGACTGCGGGAGGGTTATGGCTACAGGAGTGGATGAGAGAGGTGCTGAAGGCTCTGGATATTGTGGTCTTGTTGTGGTTTATGTACCTCTTTAGTGTCTCATAGAGAACTGGGACACCATTTGGGATTGCTGAATTTTTAGCTACAGGTTGACCTGAATAAATCCCTTTTTGCTGGCTTACAGGAAAAGTTGACCCGAAAGTGTTGGGAAGAAGGCTCAGACATTTGTTGATACCTTGCTATGGATTGTCGATTCAAAAGGAGCAGTGATCCTTCTGTAGAACCAGGCTAGATTTTTCCCTCATGGAGCTGCTGAAGGGGAATTTCATCTTTACCTTTAGAAGATGACACAGTTCTGTTGCAACCTCTAATCCATGATCTTCAAAGTATGTTGGATTGGGTTACAGATTAGTACTAAGCAACCTGGAGTAGAGCTAGGGTGAGTCTCTGATCCAGTTGAATGAGTTTAAGTATCTAAATTAATTGTTAAAGGTAGGATGGAAAGGGAGATGAATGCAGTTAGGTGCAAAATTATGCATACCTCTGGAAGATTTAGGTTTAAAGAAATCTTTTCATCTTTACATGTTTCCTATGACTGGATGTACAGTGGACTCCCAGTAGTCATGCGGGTGAGGGAGCAGAGCTGCCCTCGAATACCTAAAATTTGCTTCTACCTGTCTATTTTAATAACTCAGACTCCAAATATACCTTAATATGCATTAATACACACAATGGAAACAATTTAAGCACTTCCACAGAAGCTGATATCTACAGTCTCTCTCAGCTTTGCTCTAACCTCAAAGACCAAAAAAGAAAGAAGAGATCATCAAAATAGAAGATATAAAATTCTGGTCAGGAATTATAAGAAGGGTTTGATCGCTGTAATATCAAAAAATATGTTTTTTTCTGATTATTGACAAGGGTATAAATAATTTTCACATGAATTAAAAAAAAAAAAACCTCCACCCTAAATAATTTTTTTTAAATGAACACTGTTTTAATATTGTATGTTTTGAGCAACATCTGTCTCATTTCCTCCTAGAAACAAACTTCTTGGTTGAATAAAAAAATTAGGAACTTAAAATCTACAAGACATATAAACAATTTGGGTTGTGCCTACCCAACTAACTAACTAACTAACTAACTAACTAACTAACTAACTAACTAACTAACTAACTAACTAACTAACTAACTAACTAACTAACTAAAAATCAAATCAAACTTTATTTATAAAGCGCTTTTCAAACCACAACAGTTTCTCAAAGTGCTTTACAGATTAAAATGACCCACAATCCCCCCCCCCTTTCCCAAAACCCAAAAGTAAAAAACATCACTACAACTATAACCCCCCATCTCCCATGCACCCACACACATAAAAGCAACGATAGACATAACCAAAACGGGTACAGATGAGCCAGGAAACGTCATCATGGGAGTCATCTACATCGGCAGCAGCAGGTCAACAGCAGCAGCCAAGGCACTGACCCAGGGAGCCCAGAGGAGGGAGGGCTGGTACCTCCATCTCCACCCAAGCACCACCTGGAGAGCACCAAGGCAGCCACAGCCGACCACCACCCCCGAGGCAGAGGGCTTCCACGGAGGAAACACTGGAAGGAAGACTAAAATATAATATTAAAATTAAAACAATTATAAGATATGATAAAATAAAAATACAAAGCAGATATACAATATTTGATAAACAGCCAGCTAAAAGCTAAAAAGAAATCAAATCAAAACATGCAGAGTAATTAAACAGATTTATTAAATAATAATCAGTTAAAAGCTATGTTAAAAAGGTGAGTCTTGAGCCTGCTCTTAAAAACATGAACGTTCTCTGTGGCCCTGAGGTCCTCTGGCAGCCTGTTCCAGAGGTGAGGGCCATAATAACTAACTAACTAACTAACTAACTAACTAACTAACTAACTAACTAACTAACTAACTAACTAACTAACTAACTAACTAACTAACTAACTAACTAACTAACTAACTAACTAACTCTCACCTATGATTATTATAACTGACAGAATGCGTAGCTGAGTGGTTAAGACAGGCGGCCCATGTTCAGAGACCTCAGTCCTCGACGCGGTTGTCCGGGGATTCAATTCTACCCCACGGACATTTGCCAAATGTCTCTTCTCCCATTTCTACACACTGTCAATAAAGGCCACTGTGGCCACAAAAACTTAAAAAAAGAATGAAATCCTGCAGACAACCAACTGTAATGAGTTTCCTTTATGGTGTTGCTATGCTCAGCTTGAGGGATAAGGTGAGGATCTTTGTCATTTAGAGGTAACTCAGAGCAGAACGCATGGAAAGGAGTCAGCTGATGTGGGTCTACCATCAGATATAGATGCTTTCTGGGCGCCCCCTTCTGAGATTTTAACTGGGAGGAAACCCTGGGTCAGACCCAGAACTGGCTTGAGGAATTAAATATCCCTTCTGGCCTGTGAAACCCCAGAAAAAGATGGAGAGTGTTGCTGGAAACCTGCTATCCCAGTTGCATCTAACTGTTGACAAGGGGAAGATAATGGAAGATGGGATTAAGGCCAAAGAAGTTGTCCTGCTTGGCAAAAACAACACCTTCACAGTTGCTTTAATCTCTTTCAGAGGTAAATCTGAATGAGGAGTGTGAAGGATTACTGTAAAAGTGGCCAACGAGTTAATATTTTCATACCCACACAGGTCCAAATGTCAAACGTCAGTCATGCTATTGTGGTATGTGATAGAGAAAGCCTATAACTTGATGTGCCACATGGATCAAGGGACTTACCGTTTATTTTCAGCAGAATTGTCAGCACAGAAGAAGAAGGTCTTAAACTCATCAGATGGAGGTTTCAGTTCAATCGTGGACTTTTTGGACCCATAGACCTGCTCCCGCACTGTGTAACCCTGAAGGTAGATCCCCCCTGAAGGCAGAGACAACAACATGTTCTGGTAAATAGATCACTAATTCATTTCAGCAATCCCATGTTATGGAAAATATAAGCTCTTTGAGCAAACCAAAACTAATAGCCTACTGCTACATTGAATTGTAACTGGATTCCATGTTTGTCAGAATGAGGAACAGCTTAAAGCCAAGATTAGATGGTTTTATTTGAATGAGCAAATCTGCTAAATGGTGACCCATACTAATGCTAATTTATGACAGCCCAAACCTCTGGCAGAGGTGAAGAACTAGGTGCAGTGCACATTAATGAAGTCATTTCAGCTTTAAGTTGTGAAATCAAATTCTATACACATGTATCATGATTACGGCTGTAACAGAATACCAAAAGTCCCGGCTTGGCACGTACCTTAATTTACAGTTACACAGTTCAGTTCATTTTTGGTATAGTCAAGGAACGTTTAAATGTAATGACATTTAAAATCAAACTGCACGTGCAGTAAATCTTGCAACAAATTGTTCTCAGATAAAAATGTTTAAAATAAAATATAAAATAAATAAATAACATATAACATTTTAAATATTTTCTTCTTAGGAAACTGCAACATCAATACTTTGACATTCTGCCAAAGTCAAGACATTCTGGGATATGAAATGAATATTTTAGACTACATTACTGTACTGCTCTTCAGTGGTAACAAGTTAATTGGGGGTTAAGCTGTTATCTGAGCCACCTGACAGGATGTTGCATGAGTTAAACAGGTGACGTAAAAGGATTTAAAGCTGTTGGGATCCATTTTCCTCAAATGAACTGAACAGACTGCATTTCCCAGCATCCTTAGCTGTGCCCCCAACACATTCCTATTGGTCCGTGGCCAGTGATGACATCACAAAATTTGTAAAAGGGGCAGCAACGACCGCCATTATTTATCTATACAAGCTGCACAGGGGGAGGACGCTCTCCGGTGGTGAATACCCTTTATTTCTAACCTGCTGGACGGGAAAGAAATCCCCTTTAATTCTTCGAAGTGCCACTGACTACATTTACATGCAGCCAATATTCGGGTTATGGTCAGGTTAAGGTCACTATTCGGGTTTCTGAAACATTTGGAATAACCCGTTTACATGCGTGAGCAGAGAGAGTTACTCCTGTATACATGGAATTTGTAATCACTTGCCATATCCCGATGTAAACGACGACGCATGGTTAGCGCCAGGACGTAGGAAAAACCTTAAGACGTGATATGCGTCATTTCCGATTCTTCTTCCATCTACGTCGTCAATCAGCAGCCCTCCGGCCTGCAACTGGAACCGTGCTCCTGAAAAACTCAGTGCGCAGGGTGGCTTTTTGCTTGTTTCCTCAAACTTTCCAAAAACATTTTGCTCCCCCACTTAGTGGACTTAAAGTAGGAATGAACCGGTTAATTTATTCTAATCTTGTGTCTGGGCAGATAAATAGGGAAAATTTAGGTCAGAACAAATTAGACCTTGTTCACTGTTGGTTGAGGTGTTTTAAGCACTGAAACAGTTATCTCATTAGCGTCACCAAATGCATGAGCTTATTAGCTGTGTGTTTTAAATCTAAACTCAATCTCTCTCTCTCTCTCTCTCTCTCTCTCTCTCTCTCTCTCTCTCTCTCTCTCTCTCTCTCTCTCTCTCTCTCTCTCTCTCTCTCTCTCTCTCTCTCTCTCTCTCTCTCTCTCTCTCTCTCTCTCTCTCTCTCTCTCTCTCTCTCTCTCTCTCTCTCTCTCTCTCTCTCTCTCTCTCTCTCTCTCTCTCTCTCTCTCTCTCTCTCTCTCTCTCTCTCTCTCTCTCTCTCTCTCTCTCTCTCTCTCTCTCTCTCTCTCTCTCTCTCCTAACCCCTTGGCATACCTCTGCTCATGTCTTGGTTTCTACCTACAGGAAGAAACTAATGCATGACCTCCTCCCTCCCTTTTTATAAAAAACTGTGTTTTGAAGTGATTCTCTAAAGCTTATTGTTTGTTCATCCACATATTATTAATTTTCTAAGATCGGTAGTAGTTTCGTTTGCATGCTTTAGAATAGATGGGAATTATTGACAAAATGCTTTTGCTGTAAGGTTGATCTATTTTCTTCATAAATTCCACTTAGTTTAAAGAGACGTTTTCTGTGATTACTTTGTTAAGGTGCAATTATTGTCCTTGGCAATTTGAAAATATACTTTTCAGAAGACTTTGGGTGTCTGGTATAATTTGTCCTAAAGAAAAGGAGCTGGTGCCCCGAACTTTAATTAACAGATAAAAAACTTGAACTCCATCAATAATTATATTAATATTAAGTTATTAATCATAATTATTGATAGTTATGTAAACCCGACAAAAATCGCTCACTCTGTGTCACAACACAGCGCACTTCTAGTCTAATGATTTAATCACAGCGCAGAGTTTCTTTTCACCGATGAGCCTCAGTTTCTAACCTTGGATTTTCTCTTGGTTTCATATGTTCTATTTTTATTTGGCCTTTTATACCCTTTTGTATATGTGAAAACAGAAGATGATATTCGATAAATAACTTTATTTTAGTATTCATGTGGGACACTGTGGTGGCGATGTTCCTTCTTTTCAGCTTCCAGCTGCAGAACAATGAAAACGCCACTGACTAATTCCTTGAACAAACATTTTTAACACACATTACAGTCAGATGTCCAGTTTGCTCATACTTTATTGCTACGCTAAGAGAACTGTGCCAACGTGGGCAGCTAAGCGGTGTCCTTCGGCTCAGTAATATAGTGGTAGTTAACAGCAACCAACACTAATGGAAGTGGGTAACCAGTTAACATGAAAATGTGTTGTTTCACCGAGAACCTGACGTGTTCTCAAACAAGGGGTTTGGACAACGGAAGAGGGCATTCAAGGTCTTGATCTCAATAAAAGAGTCGCTGGTAATAACTTCTGCAAGCAGGAAGCTGGCTGACTTGTATTTAGTTTACATCTGTTGCTGGCTAAAGTGCAACGCAGTTATGCCTCCATGTGGAAACTCCCCACGCCTCTGTGCCATACGGAATGTTCTGTACCGAAAAATCAGAATACGGATTCATGTGACGTTACACCACTAATAAAAATCCAATTAAAGATAGTTTGAATGACAGCATTCAACACCTCATCTGGTGACATAACTGCAAGATTGTCACTAGGCATAGATTCCTACCATGTGCATGGGTTGCCCTAATGCCGCTGTACAAGTAGAGACAAGCATCTTTCAAAATGCAGTAGTGCTGTATCCACGTGTCTCTACTTTTGTCCATCTTGTTAAGCAGTCCAAGACAGTCTGGGTTTTTCACGGCCAGAGGTGGCATATTGGAGTTGTGTCTTGTGACGTCAACCCACACATGTTTCTGAAACAGAAAAATTACTAATCATCTCAGAGTTCTTTTAAAATATGATGTTCGCAATCCAGCCCTGTGATAAGTATAAAAGCCAAAGTAATATGCAAGTCAAAGGCTACAACTGTAAATCTAAGGTGATTTGTGACAGACTTTGGTGTACCTGAGTAATGGGATGAATAGCTCTTTCAATAGCTTCACACCATCTATCGCCACAAAACAAGTAAAAAAAAAAAAACTTCAGTAAAATAGCCCCCAGAAGTGCATTAATGGAACTGAAACAAGTCATCAGGATTAAATTCATGCAGTTTAAAAAATTAGAGACTAAACCACAGACAAACAAGACATCTAACTTTATAAACTTACTTGATTTATTTTGACTTACGTTACCTTTTCATTTCTTGATTGGAAGTGGCACAGAGTAAGTACAGCCGACTCCCAGACTGAGGGCGACACTTAAAAACAAATGGCTTTCCTAGAGAATTATCTGGCCCGACCTCAGCCCCTTCCAGCTTTATTGTTGATAAAGGCTGCCTCTTGCCTTCATCCTGGATTAAAAATGGCATCATGGTCAACAGAGCCATGTTTAATTTACGTACAAACTTCTATATTCATGTTCTCTGTCTATACTCACTCGTTTGTTTTTGTAGTAGTACAGGCAGCAGTCGTGTGTGAGAACAAACCACCTCTTTCTCCAGCCTTTAATCAGACCAGATTGGGTACGCTTATGGAGGTAACCACGGCATGGTGGCCTGGGTGTGTTGGGACCCCGAGCAATGTCTGATCCAATGGTCAATGTTAGAATATCTGGACCTGCAATAAACATTACAATTTCAATTGGCGTTCGACCTGAGCTATTATTAGTCACTTTTACCTCTATCAAAGGGCAGTGTTATAATAGCAGAGGGAGATAAATAAGCCAGGCTGCTCTCCTCCTCTTGACAGAATAAAAAAAATAAATGATTGTCACAACTCTGAGGCACCATCTAAGGTGCTAAGGAAGTTGTGCAAATGTTGAAGCTGTGACAAAATAGTAACTAACTTAACAAATCTCATATTTTGCTATGCATTACTCACCTTAGCATGTTAAATGTTGGAACGGATCTAACTGAAGGCAGTCTTACTTTCTAATTAATTCAGCTAATAGCAAGTAGTTGGAAACAATTATAAAGCAATCTTCTTATAGTGCGCAGATGATCTAGCAATCTTTAAATATGGAAAAAGAAAAAAATGGAGACCTAACAACAACAAAAAACACATCTCATCCTGACGTTGTAGGTGGGAGGGTGGGGTGGCATCAAAAGCAATGCATATTTTAAAGGCATACCAGGACTTGATGTTCCATAAAATGTGCTTCATTTCTTCACATTTACAACAATCTGACGTGCATTTCTTAATGGCAGGTTTAAGGAAAAATGTCTCAAAAATGTCTCAGCCTGGTTACTGGAGTTAAAGCGGACAGCAGGTCATACCTTGTCTTGCTAAATTAGCTGCCTCAGAATGAGGAATGCTGGTAACATCAATTCCATTTACAGCAAGGACGTAGTCACCCACTATCAGCCCTGCTTCCTCAGCTGCTCCATCTGAAAGCAAAAAAAATCCCCATATGATCCTACAAAGAAAAACAGACAGAGCCACACTGCTAAAAGAACCATGTACAATTTTGTCCATTTATCCAAGAGATCTTGGGGTGAATATCAGGAAGTGAGATCGCTAATACGCTTGATGACAGCTGCATAAATGTCTTTCCACAAAGTTGATCTTTTTCTTAATGTGCTATGAGGAATGTTTTAATTTTTACTTATGAAGAAGTTAGGGATGGCATTCCATGATGTAAGGAGGATAGTGAACAGGATATTGTAAAGAAGGAGCAGTGTCTCTGATTCCTAAGAGGGTTGTATGGCCAGTTGAGCAGGCTGAATGAGAACTCACGGAATGCAGTGTGCTTGGAGACGAAGGTTGGGCAGCAGGGGCACAAGAAAAGCACTGCATAGAGCTTACCTTGATGGCACAACTGCACATTGCCTTCTTCTGCTAATGGTTAGCCTTTGGATAACTGGATGGATCACTTTCAGATAGAAAGTACACATGAAATGTGTTCACCTGCTAGTAGGAGACTGCTGTGTTTTTGTTTTTGACTGTCACTATGGCAAAGTGTCTGAATCCAGCTGACAGGCTATCAGTATTATGAGATAACATTCTTCCATCCAAAGTTTTCCCCTGCTGTGATGATAGTCTGATTTAAAACCTGACATTGAAATGAAAGTAGCACAAATTAATATTACATAGCTGATTGCGATGGAAACCGAGCCGAACAGGAAACTAAACCAAGCAGATATAATTGGTGACTGAGTGTTTAACTAAGTCAGCAATTGACGTTGATGTCTCCATATCCTCTGGATAAGGAAAACATTTTTTAGGTATGTTTTTAATACATGAAATCACAATGAATCACTTATTGTATATTCAAAGAGGTCTTCCGGGTTAAGATCTTCAATACAACCCAGAGGTCGTGCTAGTCTTTTCTGTTCTCCGTCAATTTGACCGCTAAAAAAATCTGATCATAATCTATTTTTACCGGTCAATTAATTAATAAATTAAAACATATTCCATAGTATTTTTGAAATTCATTTTAATTAATATTCAATCCGAAGAAGCTGAACTACATTTAAACAATGAAATTAAAAGATTGCACTTATACGAACAGTCCACCTGCTGTTGTCTGAACGCACAGTCTCACAACTTCCACCTTTTTCGCATGGAAATGTAATGCGCACCCACTTGTGCATAATCAAATGTCCCAAGTGGGACTGCAGCAGAGGTTATAGTCATGAGGTTTTGGATTTTTGCCATGGACAGATGACTTCTCATGGGAGTTTAGTATGGCGAGAAAATAGTCTCAAAACATCTGTGTGTGTGCGTAATACTTGATTTCTAACTTGTGTCAGCCTGTTTGTGTGTAGCTTTGAGGACTTGTGTGTGTAAAACATGATTTGTAAACCGTAAAATAAATTTTGTGCGTAACTTCGGGTACTTGCAATTGTGGGTTCAAATGTACACACAAATATCAGGAAATTATGAGAATAAAATACATTCACACATGCACAATTTCAAAATCACACTAATCTAAAACTAACTACGACTTCAAAACGGGTCCTATGCATACAAATAATTAAGTACCAATGCACCAATCACCTGCTACACACAGACAAAACCACATTTACGCACAGATCAGGGTTACAAGTGCTCGGGTTTAGAGACTCATTTCACGCCTCCAGATTTGTGCGTACATGATGCGTTTAGATGCTAGTAGAATGCTGGGCCATCTAAGTTTTCTTATTACTTCTGCAACGTTGCGCCAACCGGTGTGTTGCCAACCGCAACACACCGGTTGGAGCTCTTTGGAGCGCGTCTGTAACCAGCCGCACCAATCACATACTTGCCCCAAAGCCTGTGTAACTCTTCAACACGCTATCAGCTCCTGGTTAGCAAGATGTATTGAGTACAGGGTCCGAGTTTGAGATAATGCTCAGATGCTCTCATGGGATGCTTTTTTGTGAATTGATTTAGTTAGCCTACCTGTACTCCATGCATTAAGTTGAAAATGTCTGCGCGTCTGCATCATATGGTCAGGGTTGGGAATTGTATTCTGCCAAAATGACGGATGGCCTTCAGATTCTTCTGTCCACATTTAAAAAAAAACAGTCAAATACGGGAAATATTTGGCTAACACGACCCCTGATTTAACCATAAGGTAAATTAACTGGAGCCAATGCAATAACACTGATTTGGTTGATTATCTCAAAACACAAGAATGCATGTTTGTCTGTTTTTCTGGATAGGAAATACAAAGTGCATAAGTATACCCAAATTCTGGCAACACGGCTGTTCACATTTTACAAATCACTCCTCTATGAGTTGTTCTGCTGACTCAGAAAAACTAAATCGAGAATGTAGGTTAACTAGTCACTGAAGTACTTAGATTAATAGTGTCACTTACTTGTGTCGACTTCTGTTACAACAATGGGTTTAGAAAACTGTATACGAAAGCCCCAGGGATATTCTCCTGTCCCTTTGCTGATATGAACAGTCCTCTCCCGAACTGGGAAGAAAATTATAAGATTTTAGGAAAAACAGGAAAGCCTGTCCTCCTCCATACACAATACTCAAAGCACTTTTTTCAGCAATGATCAAAGTGAAAAGAACCTAGAATAAATAACAGTTTTCTTATACATTTCCAGTATTAGCTTACTTGAGACAGCTCGCGTTCTGACTGTGAGATTGGAACAGATAGCGCCTGAGCCTATGTCATCCCCTTGGTAAATCCATGCTGAAGAGTGGAACGTCTCTGCATAAAAGCCCCTGTCTTCATCATCTTGAACTGTCACACTTGTAGAAAGGGCATCCTCTGACACTAGAAAAAAACATGTAAAATGTTAAAGCCTAGTTTATACTTCTCCGTCCACGGAATTGCCATTATCTGTCGACGCAAGGGCTCTCCGTCACTCACGCAAGGACGGACAGAGTACAGCCAAATTTTTTTAACTATCCGTCGAACGCAACAGAGAGCGCACGCCTGTGATTGGTCAACCCAATATCAGCCCCATATCATTTCACCAGAACGATGCTCCATAGTTGATTTAATTAGTAGTCAATTCAGCTTTTCGGCACTAGATGCTTTATATTGCAAGGCTAGTTGATCTAATCTGGTCTTTTGGTGATTCTGAAGACCAGGAGGTGTAGAGAACAACAAAACAGACAGCTGTGTTTGTTTACATGCGTTTTTAGAGTATTCTATGAGCTTCACTTCTAGTAAAAAGCTTCCCAGCTCAATCAAAACTCATTCACTGTCCGCCATTGCTCCTTGAGTAGAAATGCGTTTACAACCTGAAGAAAATGAATTGTCTGACCAGAGACATCACTGCAATGTTAGGCAGACCCACCAGAAAAGGGCTGCACCCCCTGCTGTCCTGGCGGATAATTGCTTTGCAACACTGACACACCAACGGAGAAGTATGAAAGGAAAATGGAAAATGTCTCGATGTGCGTGTGGGTGCAAACTTGCTGACGGAGAAGTATAAACTAGGCTTAATTTTAATACAGTATAGAACACCTATAATGCATGATGAATGGGATTGGTGGATTGCTGAGAGTATGCATTTTGAGTAATAGCTCATTGGCAACTTTACCACCAAACAAACATACTGCAGATAGACAACGTCTCAGTTTCTGCCAAATTGGTTGAAAGTGTCCTCACCCAATTTCTAAGGATGAGTCCAACTGTTTGTATCCTGGATCTTGTTCTTTTTGTCATGATCCATTTCTTATGACCAGTGAAAAATAGATCTATCATTTAAAGCCCATAAATACTAACAAGAACAAAATTCTTTGCTTTTACTAAGGTGAAAAGACCATTAACAAAGTTCTTTCAGAGCAGGACATATCATACTTCACAAGACCTTGGGTACAGAAGTCTTGGGAAGTCCCTGTAGGTCCCTCCTATTGCAGCATTTGTATATAATGGTCAGATGCAAAAGAAGAAGAAAGTTTTACCTGAAAGATGGGTCAAGAACATGGTGCATGAAATCCCAAAACATGCCTTGCACTCATGGAGGAGAGAACAAATGGCGCTGTTCTTGCAAAGTATGTAGCCTAAAGACTTTTGACTTTTTAGCTCAGCTCTTTCTTAACCATGGCAGACCAAATTACTGCAGACGGGACTCCAGTCTATCTTTCCATCTCCTGTTTCATCAAACTATCACATGTGAGCAAGATACTTGAACTCCTCCACTTGAGCCACAGACTAATGCCCAACCCGAAAGAAGCAAACTACCATTTGAAATCTATGAATTCAGACTTTAAGACTCAGTTCCATCCAATCATAAAACCTGGTTATGAAAAAATACTTACCTGATTCCTCTGTGATATCGCTGGTAATTGAACTTCCACCAGTAGAACTCCACTGTTTGCTCTCCTTGAAGAGTTTTCTCTTCCTGGCCCAGTGGTCTGTGCTGTCTCTGTCTTTGTGAGTTCCAGGCTTCAGATGTTCTTTAGCCTCTGTGTAAGCTGGAAATAGTCATAATAGGTCACACAGGGTAAGTTTTATTTTGGACAGTTTTAGATTATTTATTTGAGCGGATAATAGAGATGTCATTACAACTTACATCTGTATGCAGCGGGTTTCTCTGCCTTCCCCGCTTTAGGAGGCATCTTCCTTGCACCGAGTACTATGTCTGGAGATGATTTGAAAGCAGATAATAAGCTGTCCGCTGCTTCTGGAAATCTTTCATTAGGCACCTTCTTACTGTCTAGCTCATCAGTCATAAGCAGAAGTGGAGGGCTGCCAACTGACTGTTCAGTCGGGTTGGACTGTATTTCCTTGGCAACATTATGTTCTTTAAAGGAATTCTTATCTGTCTCCTTTGACGTTGACATGCACAGGAACTTGTGCTGAAGAGCATCAACAGATACTGTAATGACTGGGCACTGACCATGTTCTGGTAAAGCTGAATCAGAATCCCTTTGTGTGAAGCTTTTCTCATCTTTGTCCTTGGCAAATACTGTAGGATCAGTCTGTAGGATTTGTTCCTCTGAACCACTGCAGGATGGAGGAATGACTTGTATAGCAAGGCCCCCTTGAATAATCTCTTCCACATAAAGTTCTGGGCTCATTTCTTTGTCAAGCCCCATACCTGTAAGTTCTCTGTGAGTTTCTGAACTGTTTGAGGAAGTTTTAGAACTCTCTCTACTTTGTGAAGAAACATATTTTTTTCTCACATATGTAGAGAACATGTCATCAAACCGTTTGCTTTTTTCAAGCCTCTCAGTTTGGAAAGGAAGTGAGCACATGACGAAAGAAGAAATCGATTCCCTGTATGGCAGCAGACCATCCTCATGCATCAGATCTGGACCGAGTGACATCCCAGGAAATGTCTGCCGTCTTTTCTTCAGAAACAAACATTCTTTGTGCTCTACAGTGGCAATGCTGTTGTTTCTGATCCAAGACTTTCTCTTCTGGCAGTAGATGAAATCTTTGATAAAGCTAGACCTGTTGGTAGACATGGAGGGCCTTATGCACATGGGATTGTAGTTATCTGATTCTGATAGCTGATCAAAGGAACGTGTTATATCTTCTCTTTCCTTTTCCAGTACAGAAATTGGGGATGTGGATTCTGATGGACCTCCTATCTTAAAGGAAGCTAGGTTGTTTGTAAGGTCTTCTAAAGTGTTGTATTTAATGTCTTCAAAGACTTGGGGTGTTGAGCGATAGCAGAACTGACCCTGACTGAAGACATCTGACTCCTTTCCCTGGGGATTAACGTCGAGCACTACTGGGGGACCCAATAAATGTTTAGCTAGATTCTGTTGGATATAATCACTGCAACAACGACAGTAACTTGGATTGCCACGTGCGCTTGGTGAGCAGACATATCTCAAATCACTTTGATCCTTTGTTTGTTCATTCATACTGCCAAATGTAAATCTGTAATTTGTTTCCTGATTTCCGTTGTGACTGGTCTCCTTTTTTGGTTGCTGCTCCAATTGCTGATGGTCAGTCATCTGCATTTCATCAGCAATAATCTCAGAACTCTTGTTTTCATTTGTAAAAACACAAGTGGTCTTGATGCCAAATGGATTCCCCTGTCGAATTTCTTGGATTTCAACTTTCACATGTGACCCAGAGCAGTTAATATTAAAGATGTTTGTTACTGGTGTAGATGAGCTGGTTGGATTTTCAGATGAGGGCTCATGTGACAGTTGGATTTGGACGTTTTGGGAGGCCTTTTCAGGGTCATTAGTAGACGCTGACGTTACTATTTTCACTCCTTTATCTTCAACCTCTGTAGTTTCTGTATAAACACCCCTTTGTTCCTGGAATGCAGCCATGTTGAGATCTTGTTTATATCTTTTTTGGCTGGGTGGAGTATGGCCATATTGTTGATTTTCAAATCCAGACAGAACATCTTCTTTTTGAAGGGAGTTTTCTTCACACTTTTTAGCGGTCTCCTTTTTATAGCTCACAGTTGTATTGTTTCTCTGTTTTTGAAAGAGAAATGCGGAGGAACTTTCTGAAATAAAAGAAAAAATGGTTTAATAATTTTTTGCCAATTTGGGGTACTGGAAAAATAACCAAAAGATGGGGAAAGAGTTTACTTAGTAATGATTTCCATTTAAATAGGGATTAAACACTAATAAAATGACTTAAACAACTTCTCTGGAAGAAACAGGTGAACTACCTGTTGAAAAATGCAGATGACTAAAGCCTAGTTTATAATTCTCCGTCTGCGGAGGTTGGGAGACACAGAGCACTATTATCCATGAACGCAAAGGCTCTCTGACAGGCACGCTGGGACGGACGGAGTACAGCCCAATTTTTTAACTATCGGTCGAATGCAACAGAGAGCGCAAGTCTGTGATTGGTCAGCCCAACATTATCTCAAGATCATTTCACCAGAACGGTGCTCTATAGTCAAAATGTAATTAGGAGTCAATGGAGCTTTTGGGCATTAGATGTTTTATATTGCAAGGCCAGCTTATCTAATATGGTCTTTTGGCAATTTTGAACAGCAGGAGGTGTAGAGAAAAACAAAACAGAATGCTGTGTTTGTTTGTTTACATGCGTTTTTAGAGTATTAAATGACATGCACTTCTCGTAAAAAGCTTTCCAGCTCAATCAATACTCGTTCTCTGTCGGCTATTGCTCCTTAAGCACCTTGAATTACCCTGCTGTTGAAAGTGTGCTATACAAATAAAATTGCCTTGCCTTGCCTTAAGTGGAAATGCGTTTTCGTTGACCAGAGACATCAATCCAACGGTACACACCAACGGAGAAATATAAAAGGAAAAGGTCTCCGTTAAAACGTGTGCAAGTGGGTGCTAACTTGCTGACGGAGAAGCATAAACTAGACTTTACTGTGTGCCACAGATTGCTTGTTGGTAGTGATAGCCGGTAAAGTTACTGCAACAGAAAATAATATAAAGGCCACCTTATTTGTTGTCTGTCATTTTCATTTAATTGTATGACATACTCAGCTGAATCAATGATCAAAAGTATAACCTGGATTGGATTCAAAGATAGCTACTTTCATTTACATACAATACTTTGTAGAGTTTCATTTTCCTGCGAGTAAACCTGACAATTTGGGGATTTCTCCACAAACTTTGCACATTTAGTTGCTGATTTATTTCTTAATTCTTTGCAAATTAGCTCAATCTCATTTAAATCAGATTGCAGCTCAAACTGTATGTTTAGGATTGTTGCCCTGCTGGAAGTTTAACCTCTACCCCAGTCTCATCGTTTCCAGCCTGGTTTTCTCCAGGGATTGTCTTCTATTTTACTTCATTTACTTCCCCAATAAATCTTGACCAACATCCTTGTTCTGCTCAAAAAACACACATCCCCACAGACCCATGCTTTCACCACATTTTTTATCATGTTTTTTCATGGTGAACTGCAGTGTTACAGTATGTGCTATATAGAGTGTTTTAAATGCAAAAAAGTTCAGTTTGGTCTCATCTGACCCAGAAACACCGTGTTCCACGTGGTTAGTTGTGTTCCCTACACTGCTTGTGGCAAATGTGAAATAGGCCTTACTATTGCTGATGTTGGCTAAAAACCTTTTATGTCTGAAAATTTAACTTTTCAATAAACGAAACCAATATTTAGTTTTTGCATGTAAATTCATTGCTTAGTACTACTTTAATTGCACATCTGAGATCAATTACAACACATGTGTACAGTGCATACTTATTTTACATACAGTTGATGTGTGAAGGGGTCCCTCCAAGTAATCTATTGAAAGCTTTTTATAAAGCGCTCAATTTCTCATTGATAAAACTGAAAGAATATTTTCCAAATACCCACACTGTTGCAACCTGCAGGATACAAGCCAATAATAGCTCACGTTACTTCTTTACAAGATGGAGGTCCAGGTATGAGGCTGCTCTGCTGAATTCAAAGCTTGTCGGTGCACAAAAAACGTGAGCGAGCTAAGCACATGATTAAGCTCACAGAACAGCTCCCACTCACGTTTACTGCTGCTGGAGCTCTTCCTCCTCTTGCTGCTCCGTCTCCTCCCCCTTTTGCTCATTCCTAAATCCAATGCAATCACGTCAGCTGCAAGATGAATCAGAGCAAACTTAAAGCCTGTACATTTTCATTGGCTGTTAATTAATACCTAAAATCCAAACGCAGGTATTTTGTTCTGATTTAACACACGGGGAAAAAACAGCTTAGGCTTCTTGGAAAAGTTTTCAGATGTATTTTGTGTTGTATTCGAAGTGCTACTGTCTGTGTATTCCTCAAGTGGTATGAAGATATTTAATATTTTAAACATGTTTGTGAATCAAGATTGAGTCATATTTAACCTTTTAATACAAGATTAATTATGTCTGAAGGACCTCTATGATATGATATTCTGTCAAATAATTACAACAACACTACTAATAAAATGACAAACATTAATAAGTAAAAAACAAAATTTCTTCTATGGAAATTAAAACAAAGAGAGTGATTCTAATGCTGGTGAGCCCAGCAACCCATCTGATAGGACATAGTGTTTTTGGTATCAACACTTATCCTCAGGTGTATAAATACATCACAAGAAGAACAAAAAGACTTACATGTTGCTGTGGAGTCCTAAAGGAGTTAATAAAACCAAAAAGTAGGAGATAGTTGCAGCCAGTGTGACACCAGCTTCTGCTTTTCCAGCCTCTACACGCTGTCTGCACCTCTCAGACTGCTCCACTTCTTATTGTTACTATTCTCAACATAAAGCAGCTTACTGCGTTTAATCTCATCAGTCACGGGTGATGCTGCTGTGAACCTTGTTTATTCAGCCATTTTCCGCTGGCCACCAGCCTTGGAGCACACACAGTTTGTCTTCTGTCTCTCTCTGGGGGCGACCGTGGCTCAGGAGGTAGGAGCTCATCCTGTAACCGAAGGGTTGCTGGTTAAAACCTTGCTGGTGGTCAGAGGGCACCATTGGTCAGCAGCCTCGCTTCTGTCAGTGTGCCCCAGGGCAGCTGTGGCTATAGAACTTTGGGGTCCTCAGGACTAGATACAGCACTAGTACAGGCTATTTACCATATATATGTACTGTATATCACCGAAAAATGGAGGTACACCCTCTGTTAGTTGTGTCAGGACATGACAGCAATGGGCTGGTCATCACTAGGAAATTATTTAAATTTAACCATGAATGTACAAAACTAAATAAAAGAATCAATACCCTTAATATTTTTAGCCAAAAATTAAGTAAAAATGAGATCTGAAAATTAGGAACACCCTTTGGTTGATTAGGTAGGTAGAACTTTGTGGAACTTTGTTTAGCAGCAATTAGTCAATAATTATTTTCTGTCTGAATTCAATATTGTGAAGTCCACCTTTTATTCACAACACTGATCCAGTTCATTGAAGTTTCCAGGTTTATGCACCGCTCACTTAAGATCTAACCACAGCATTCAGCTGGGTTGGAGCCTGTACTTTGACTGGGCCATTGCTGCACCTTAATTATTTTCTTCATCAAGCATTCTGTTATAGATGTGCTCCTGTGTTTGGGAACATTGTCCTGCTCCCTGATCCATTTTGTCCAAGCTTCAGCTCACCAAATTGTCACAGATGGGCTCACATGTGACTCTAGAATATTTTGGTTTACATCCCTTTAAATTGTAAGGCTTGACTAAGTGTTGATTGGACTTATTTTCTTGTTTCTTAAAGGTATTTGGCCACACATCTAAAAAGTTATGTCAGAAATGAAAGATTAAAATGAATATTTAATAAATCCAATAAAAGAGGCTGCACATATCCATGCAACCAAGCTAATTATTTAACAACTTAGGCTTTACATATATACTTTAAACGGTATTGTCATTTGCGCCCAGCATTTTTGCCTTTGTTGATAAAAGGTCAGAAAAAAGGCGCTTCCAGTAGAATAAAATGAGGGAAGGATGGAAAAACAGAAGCTCACTGCGCCCCCCAGTGACTAAATAGAGATCTACAAGACAGAGATGAAAGGGGAACTGTTATAATGCATTTATTGGGTATTTCGTAAAAAGCATTTAACAGATTTTACAATACAGTAGTTTAGAAAAATTTGTACATTGTTTTGTTTTTTTAAATGTTGATTTCCATTAAAGAAAGAACCTGATCATAGTGGAATTGTGGTCGAACACATCCATTTTGAATTGTTCTTGATTAAAGATGAAAATGATCAACCAGAGTGTTCTCAGCCCCAGATGTAAAAGCCAGGCTTTGTGATGGTTAGCGGTAGTTGTCTACTGATGTTAGGGCAGCATTATTGCAGAAAAGTACATTTAGATTCCAGACCACATCTTTCCTGGAACCGTGTTCAACAAATCACCGTCAAACATCCTGCAAACAAGAGGAAAAACAGGTTCAGAATTAATGTAGTTCTGGCATTTTTTTTTATTTGGTGAGTTTTACATTTTGAAAAAAAATCAATGTGTGAAGGTGCTTGTAGGAATAATGTGACTAAATAAGAACTGAAACAAGGTTGCTTGTGGTGGAAGCAATGGCAGCACTACACAGCAGCAACACTTTCACCATTGTGACCAGAAATGCAAAACCAGAATGCCACCAAACATTATGCTATTTTAGCAACAAAACAGAAGTTTAGATATATATATTTATATTCTTCTCTTTTTATCCTTGTCTCTTAGTTTCTAAGTTAGTCTCTTAGTCCTTTAAACCTTCACATTTCCACACAAAAGAGGCAGGCAGAAGCTCAGGAGGAGGATCTCTTCCAGAGTTAACCAATGCTCTCTTTAATAACTATATTAATTTAGTCTTATGTGCCTAATATTTAGGCAATTCAGACTGTGCTGCCTTTCACATCCCTTGAACTTTTTACAGCCACAATCTTCAATGTATTTCATTAGGTACACACAATGTAGCTCATGATTGTTAAGAAGAAGGTTATAGATATGTTGCTCTTAACATTTCTTACAAATATAAATCTTGCATTCAGTCGATACTTTGTTGAATCATATCAGGAGGCTGAAATGTTTTCACATTATTCTTTGCAAAATATCCCAACCTCAGTCTGTTTGGATGGAGGCTTTTATTGTTATTTTTGAAGTCTCCTGAGTGAGAGGACCCTACAATCCTCCATAAGTGGGTCAAAAACAACCTATATGAGAGTCAATATGTTTTTCGGCTATTTTTGTTATTTTGGTTAGGAATTATTATTTTTAATAACTTTTGTATTATAACTGTCCACACAAGAATGATTTTAAAGTAAAATAATTTCTTTGTAAAAAAATTTTTTTTGAAAATGCTTGAAACATTCTGAAATTTAGAAAAGTAAATTGCACGACAGCAACAAAACGATAACATCTGTTTTGTATGTCTGTTTAGCAGAATTAACTTGCTAGTTTTAGTAAGCTATAAAATAGGCTACACAAAATTAATGGTAACTGGTGAACACAGTCACACAAAAGTGATGAATCTCACATACAGACGCACAATCACACACATACGCATTTACACACCATAATAAGGGGAGTTTTCCCTTTCCACTGTCGCTGCAATCCGGCAGCTCAGTATAAGGGATCGTCTCAAAGTCATTGTCACAATGCAGTTGACTGTGCACTGTTGATAAATGTTCATCCAGAAGGAGTGAATGCTGTGAGTCAATGACTCGATGCAATCTGCTGGGTTTTCTTTTCACCTCACTTTTTTTGTAAAGTACCTTGTGATGAGATGTTATAAACAGGGATGTGGCTAAGGGTGGGCCTGGGGGGCCTAGGGCCACCCACTTTGCACCAGGGCCCACCAAAATAAATGGCTTCCTCAAAAGAAACTGACATTTATTATGTTTCGTTTTTGAGGGACGTCAGTTAAAGGGAAATTTCACCCATTTGCTTTAAGCTTTGTATCGCTAGAAACCCAGTCATGTTTTTGAATGGTCGTGCATTATACCCTCAGTTTCCCCTGAGACAAGAGAAATAGGGATTTCAGTCTTGCACTTCCTGCTTTAAATGACGTAAAAATTGTCATTTTACGTCATTTAAAGCAGGAAGTCCTATATATATATATTTTTTTTTTTTCAAATTTAGCTTTATTAACAAATTCCGGCATTACAAAATTTTAAAACAATACAAGGTTTAACCAAGCAGAATATGTAAAAACACACAAACAGTACAACAGCAATATAAATCAGAAAAAAAAAACTATTACATGGAAAATAAGAAAATTTTAAATTAAATGTCAGAGATTAATCAGGATTGAAAGTAACTAAACTATTATAAACACATAAGGCTTGTTTAGTTTTGATATGTTTCAACGTTTTCTTGAAATTTATCAACTCATTCATAAAAATGAAGAACAGTGGAGGGACATTTGAAAATCTACATCTATGGATAACGTATTTTGCCATAATAATTAAAGTGTTGTAAAGGATATCTCTATTTATGTCCTGCATTAACACCCCAATTTTGATACAATTAAAATTTAAGCATGGAGCTTGAGAGTCTCTTTCAGAAGTCCAGGTTTGAAAACATCCCCAAAAAGTACTGATACAATGACAATCAAAAAACACATGTTCAAGAGTTTCAATATGAAGGTCACAAAATTTACAATTATTTCTCTCCACATTAAATCTTTGTCTGAGAAATTCATTACGAGGGTAAATGTCATTCAAGATCTTAAAATGAGTCTCTTTAGTTTTTGGTGGGACTAGGAGAGAGAGGTATCTGGTTCTAATCCGGATTATTATTTCATCAGGGTAATCTTTTAACAAGTATTTCCTTTTCAACGACACAGGGAAGATTACAGAGGTAAGAGCATGTCTTATAATTTTATTTGTACATGTATTCTCTTTAAAATCAATGTCATCAATATAAAGAGATGGGAGCTGTGGAGCTAACACCATATAAGGTAACATGCCTCTCACTGTATTTACCATTACTTGCGGTATTGCTTTAATCACCACTGAGTGTTGCTTTTTAGAACAATGTAAATGAAATTTTTCCTTAAATTTGTCATAAAGGAGAAACCTGCCATCAGAATCCATCAGGTGTAAAATAGACCAAATACCTTTCTCTGCCCAATCATAATAACATAAGGATTTTCTTTTGAATAATATATATCTATTATTCCAGATTGGGGAGTTATGGGGAGTGAAATTGTGCTTATAGATCATTTTCCAATATAAAATGACTTGTTCATGGAATTTAGACAACTTGATGGGGAGCTTGGACAAGCAGAAATCGCATCTCAACAAAAAATCAATACCCCAACACCCTTCAAATATTTTAAAAGGGATGTGAAACCAGAAACCATTTTTATTTTGTATAAAATTGCTTTAACCATTTAAGTTTTATAATACCATTCATTACTTCATAGTCAATTACATTCAAACCTCCTTCATCCAATGTTTTTACCAAGTCTCCTTTCCTGAGATAGTGATGTTTATTTCTCCAGATAAAATTGAGATTTGTTTGGTTAATAGATTTAATTTAAGTATCAGGGATAGCAATTGAGAAAGCAGGATACATTATTTTAGATAAAGATTCAATTTTACTAATCAAGACACGTCCAAATAACGATAGGTCTCTTTGGAGCCAAGAATTATGAATCAAATCACTTTTCTTTTTATTGGACACAATATTTAGTTCTTCTCTAGCTTTGCAATCTTTTGTTATAATCACCCCTAAGTATTTCACTTCTTTTTTAACTGGGATCTCATAGAAATCAATTAGTGGATGATCATGTACAGCCAAAAGTTCACATTTTTTAAAATTCAAGTGGAGTCCAGATGCTATGGAGAAGACCTCTATTTTTTTGAGAACCAGCGGAATCTGGTCTGAACTTTTGAGGAAGATGGTTGAATCATCTGCAAGTTGAATTATACTCAGATTCATTCCTAACACATTTAAAGGCTCAATATCAGGGCTATTTTTTATGAGAATAGCAAATAATTCTGCTACTAAAATAAATAGAAGTGGTGAGCAAGAGCAGCCTTGTCTTATGCCACGTTTAACCTCAAATCTTTTAGAAGTTCCCCGTGGGAGCGATACAGAACTGTTTATGTCATTATACAACATTTCAATCATTTGAATGAATTTAGAGCCAAAACCAAAATATTCTAAAACTTTCAGTATAAAAGGAGGCTCAACTGAGTCAAAGGCTTTATAAAAGTCTAGAAAAAGAATGAAGCCTTTATCTTCAATCAGCGAGTTATAATCTAACAAGTCAATAACCAATCTGATGTTATTATGAATCGATCTTTCTTTAATAAACCCGGATTGAGTTTCACTAATTATCTGTCCTATATCCACTTTCAATCGATTTGCAATAAGACGCGTAAGTAATTTATAATCAACATTTAATAAGGTAATCGGTCTTAAGTTTTCCATATACCTTTTATCCTTGCCAGGCTAGGTTAACAGAGTAATTATGCCTTGTTTCATTGTTGACATAAAATTATTATTTTCAATACATTCGTTAATAGCATTAAATAGTAATTCCTTTATGTCTACCCAGAAGAATTTGTAAAAGCTTGAGGTCAAGCCATCTTGCCCAGGAGCTTTGTCTACTGACGTTTGTTTAATAGCTGTATCTAATTCCTTCATAGTTATTTCTGAGTCACATAGTTCTTTAAATGCCAGATTAATTTGAGGAATATGTTGTTTAATACTTTCTAGAAATGATAATGACGCCTCATGAGAGAAGGAAGAAGAGTATAATTTAGAGTAAAACTGATGTATTTCCTCTGCAATTATTTTGTTATCAGAGCATTCTACGTTGTTAACCATCAAGGCATTTAATTTATTTTTTTCTTGCCTTCTTTCCAGGCTAAAGAAATAAGATGAATTCTTTTCACCTTGTTCAATCCATTTTGCTCTAGATCTAATATAAGCACCTTGTGCCCTTTGAGTAAAAAATGTATCTAATTTGGCTTGTTAACTTGATAAATGTATTTTGTCTTCCTCTGATAGCTCAGGCTTTCTACAGTACTGATTAATTTCTTGAACCAGTTGAAATTCATTTTCCTTCTGCTGTTTGCATCTAGCATTACTAACTTCAATGGAAAGACTTCTGACCATATACTTAAAATATTCCCATTTCCTACAACAAGTTTCAATTTCATTATCATCTCTAATTTTCTTTAACAAGCATTTTACTTCCTCGACAAAGTTATCTGAGTTTAACAAAGCAGCATTAAATTTCCAGTAATTTTTCCGTAACTTGGAGTAATTTTCCGCTTTCAAAGTAAGTTCAATTACACAATGGTCTGTTAAAGGTGCAGCAGACATTGAAATATTAGCAACAAAACTTATTACATCTGCAGATATCAGCCATAGATCTATTCTAGATCTAGATCTTCCATTAGGTTTCATCCAGGAGTATTACCTCCTCTTTGGGGTTTTTTCCCTCCAAATATCGAATAATGAGTTGACATTCATGAATTCCAGCAATGTTGTGTTACAGTGGTTATCATAATAAATAGATGGACATCTATCGAGCCACTCATCTCGAGCCATGTTAAAATCTCCACCTACCAAAGTAAATCTTATAGAATAGTTTTGATTGTAATCCTCAATAATTTCAGTAAGGGTTCCTAATAATATTTAGTTTTGACCAATGTTGTTATAATCATAGATGTTAATTAAAATTACAAAAGACCCCTTCAGAATTAACAACTGCAGCAATCCAATGACCACTCGTATCACTTTTGGAGGTTACAACCTCCCCCGGAAATTTAAAACAAAATATGGCCACACGTCCAGAACGATTGCTGCCATGAGAAAAAAGAATCTTGTCACCCCACTGGTTTTTCCAAAATGTAGTGTCCTCTTCACATGAATGAGTCTCTTCCACAAATATACAATCTGCTTTCAGTCCTTTACAAAATAAGAAGGCAGCCTTACGCTTTACATTGTCCTTAAGACCTCTTGCATTTAGTGATAAAAGGAAAACTCTGACTTTAGAAAAGACATAAAAAATAAAATAACTTTGTGTTGTTTAACTATAAACGCTCTGACATGAACACAGAAAGTAACAACCTCTTTAAATGTGCACTTAACTCGAGATGTTCCTCTAAATAACAAACAGTTTATGACCCCACCTTCACAGGTTCACCATCGTTTCGACAGGGTTACATGAAGATTTTCATACGTCCTTCTAGATCCGTTGACCATCAATGAATCCAAAAGGCCCTCGAAAGTATGCCTTCTTCCCAGCATTTCGTGCTTCTTGTATTCGGGGCCATAACACTTCTCTCGCCTGTTTATCTGCCATAGTTAAGTCCTCCGTGAAGCGAATTCGCATTTCCTTGCAGGTTTCCGACTCCTTCGTTAATCTCCAAATCGCGTCTCGGTGTTGACGTTTCACAAACTGGATGATGACCTGGCGCGTATTCTTCTCTTCCTTTCTCCCTATCCGGTGAACAGTGTCCACAATTTCATCCATTTTTTGAGCCCACTGGGGTGCGATCTTCTGGAGTAATTTAATGATCTCATCTCTTGTGTTTTCATTCACTGATTCTTTCATGCCTTTCACTCTCAAGTTCCACCGTCTGCTGTATCTCTCATGTTCCCCTGATCTTTCTTTAAGGCTGGCGTTTTCTTTTTCCATGGCTACCATTTTCTTTTCTAAAGTTGATACTTTGATTTTGCATTCTTTGAGTTCTCCAGCATTGAATTCTAGTGCCTTGATTCAAATGACGACTTCTCATTTGTTCTTACCCATTTTCGGACATTAGAGCCTTTAGTTGGTGTGTTCAATGGAGACTCCTCAACCTCATATATCTGTCGCTTTTCGATCCCGGCATTTGAAGCTTCCATAGCATAGTCATGCAGCATCAGCGCGTCAGGAACATCCTCCTCGTTGTTAGCCTTCATGTGGCCAGCTTGCAACTTGCTAGCACGCACGTCGCCTGCTTCGGTCTCCGTGGAGAAAACTTTACTGTTTTTCCATGTTAGCTTGGTTTTTCGTTTTGTTCGGCATTCGAGCTAGTAACCCTAAACTTTTTTTTGTGGGGTAATAATTCTTAATTACTTTTTTGAGGAATTTTTGTATGAGTTCTCAGTAGTGCGTCCACTCAGTCCGCCATCTTGCCGGCCTCCCAGGAAGTCCTATATCTTTGTCAAGTATGTTAGACTACAAACTTTTTTTTTCAATTTCCCAGGAGGGGGCTAATGGGTGGGACCCACTCGCGCTACAGACCTATCACAGACCAGTGGGTGGGACTTCTCTTTAAGAAACTGAAATGATATAGCAGCCATCTTGTTTGGAAGCTAAGCTAACAGACTATCGTAGAACCAGGCTTGATATCACAATTATGGCGGAACATAATCAATCCGATATGGAAGAGGGGGATTTCGAAAGCGTGATGCTCGAATCCGATTTTCGTGGCTACCTTTATAAGCCACAATACAGCGAAGAGCAGCTGAGGCAGATGGAGGAGCAGGAGGTGGCGGAGGCAGCTTCGGCCGGAGGACTGTCTCGGGCTGGGACGAACTGGTGGTGCCTGTGCTCTCGGTGTGCGGCTACGGAGACAGAAATTGAGTCCCTCTGCTGCAGAGAATTCCAAAGATGTCAGTTTCTTCTGGACGAAATTTCTGCCTCAGATGAGGATTTGGACGTTTGTGTGGTTGACCACCCGAGCTTCGCCCTGCATATGGACAGTGGCGTCCGGGACACATATTTCAGAATCCCGAAAATCAACTGGAAAAGACAGCCGAAGCCTGCAGGCGCAAACAGATGTCTGACCATAAAGTGAGTACATCTATGTAGACGATTTGTTCAAGCATTATCACAAAGTTATTTCCGGTTAATACGTAACATCAGCCAGCTGAGTTTGGCTTATTTACTAGACAAATAGCTTGCAGTTGCATCACTAACTATAGTTATAACGTGACTGTGGCACTGTAAACTCAAAGACCATACATTGCTAACTGTGTGTTCAATGTTTTGTAGACAATATCGCCTAACAGCCTACAGACACTTTCTGGAATGGGTGCTGCAGGGCGAAAGATTAGGCCAATGCCATCGTTTCGTTTTACCCGCCTGTGTTGTGCAGGCAATCCGCCAGCTCCGTATCCAGCTCCGGACGGACATTACAGAGGACATGAAGAAGTTGAGGACGCTCTGGAGGAACTATAACTTCCATTATTGCTCTTGTAGTTGATTATAATTATGTAAATAAATGATTTGCATTCACGTTGTTGTATTCTTTAGTAGTGTTTCTCCGAGTATATAGAGAAATAGTTATTGTACAACACACATTTTAGAACTGGACCTAAGATGCCCTTAGCAAAATGAGTATACTTTTTCTATACTAAAAGTGAGGCAGTATACTTTAAGGTTACTTTTAATATACTATATTTTATATACTTTACAATAGTATAGTGACGTATACTTTATTATTGTATTATTTGTTTATTTATTTATTTATGGTTCCAAATATATGTGCATTTGCCTTTTTTTTAATAGAGATTTTTCAGTTGGACACTTGTTTACATTTTTACATGCAAATGTGCACTTTTCCTTTGATTTTCTCAGCTAGAGGGCTTGATTTACTAGATGCTCTTATTTATTTTTTAAAAATGCACATCTTTAATGATCTAAGCAGGATTATAAATGCACTGTATGGTACGTTGTGAAAAACCACTTAAAATATATCAGTTTTTCTCAACATTCTGTCTTGATTTTGTAAATATTAGTCTAGTGTACATACAGTGAGTTAACTTAAAAATAATTTAAGAAGTATATGTCAAGTATATAGATAGTATGCTACAGGTAACATGCTTAGGAAACATACAAGTATACTTATAACTAGCAAAATAGTAATATTAGTTTTAGTAATTCTGAATTCATTAAAGTATACCTTAAGTATAGGTCAATAAACTAAAATGTGGACTAGAAGTATATAAGTTGTACAATGGCAATATATATAAGAGTACTTGTGGTATACTTTCATTCATTCACATCCACTTTCCTCCTTTTACCTCCTAATGTTGAACGTTGGTGTAGACAGAAAAGAGTGCAGTATTGAATAAGTTTTGTTTTATTCACAGTCTGACAGTTCAGTGTATGTTCCACCCTCGAACAGAACAGCTGCCGCAGAAAGGAGATTCACCTCTGGCATACCCCTAACATCAGATGAAGATGTCCAAGTCCCCGAATGGCCCCCAAAGACAAGTCCATTTCACCTTCCTCTGTGCCCCAGTATCATAGATGTTCTTTGCAGAAATCGGTTTCCTACACATCTGGCAGAATCTGAACAGTGACCTGAGGTTGAATTCATTGACAATGAGCTTCTTTTCATGCCAGTCTTTTCCACCTTCATCTTCTGATGATGACGATGATGTGGGGCTGATGGTTGACTCAGGCTGATAGCTCTCCTCGGTTACATCAACGTCAATGCTGCTGGCACTTCTATTCAGGCCTGGGGATGGCAACTGTAAAATCAATGTGTCTTTTCAGTGTTAAATTCCACAAATTTCAATCATACATTAGTTTTAGCACTCTATTAGAGCCAATGTGCTGTACAGACTTACAATCTGTGCCGCTTGGACAGGGGTAGGTTGCATGACTGGTGTTGGTTTAGTTTATATAACCACTGGACGTGTCTGCTGTTGTTATGAATTGGTGCTGGGACGAAATCTCAGTGGGGTTCACCTCCAACGAGCTGCGCTGTTATTTTGAAGGGCCAAGCCGGAGGCAGGTGTCTGACACGCGGCCTGATTAAGCGCGCGCGCGCACGCACGCACGCACGCTCAGGCCCGCCCCCGCCTCCGCGGGTTGGGCTGTGTTGGGTTAGAGGGGTGTGGCGCCACCATCACAGCACAGATCATTTCCTAATTCATCCGCATCGTTGAACGAGGAAGCGCAGCCATGGCGCAGGGTCTCAAGGAGAGATTTGACAAGTTCCTTCATGAGAAGAACCTCATGACAGATGTTCTAGCGAAAGTCGAGGCCAGAACTGGAGTAAACAGGACGTACATCGCTTCCGGTGAGTGCTTAGGGATGAAGGCATGGGGAAAAACGCCACAACGGAAACGGAACGTCATTGCGATCTAGTTACATATTTCATGGCTTCTCTTGTATTTAGACAAATACAGTCGTTACTGTTGCGAGACGTGGGGAATAAAATGCGCCCAGTTGCGTAGTGGTGATTTTGTTTCCCGACGTAACGCAGCGTGCTGTGATGTCTGCTTTCTTCTCTTCCTCCTAGGAGTCATCGCCGTGATCGCTGTTTACCTCGTCATTGGTTACGGAGCCTCCCTGCTGTGTAACCTCATCGGCTTTCTTTATCCAGCCTACATATCGTAAGGGTTTGATTTTTCTGACTACTGTTCTGGCCAGCAGCCCCTCCCAGTATAAACACACCCTAGTTACCCTAAATAAATACTGCCACTATCATACGTCATCATATTTCTAGGCTGGCTCCTCTCCGAGCCCGTTATTCTGAGCGTGAGGTCACTAAAAAAACCTGGGAAATTATTTATGTATACAATCATTGAGAAAAGTGCCACAGACAGATATTTTATGTTTTTCTGTAATTAGATTTTTTTTTCCTAACATTTTTAAACAGTGGTGTCCAAAACTGAAGCAACTGAGGGCCACAAAATGTCGGATTTGCAAAATGTTAAATTTTTATCTGCACATCTAGGCTATAAACACAACACAATATTTTAATAAAATAAAGTAGTTCGATTTCAGTAGAAAGCGGGGCTTTTCATCATTGTAGATGTGAAACCTAAAATCTTGCAGGTTATAAATAAATCAAACTGCAAGTCATCTTCTTAATGTCGGTTTTCTATTATAATTTTTTTTTCAGCAACAAGAACAGGATATTTGTCGCCGTTTCTTCAAAAACTCTTGGAAGCAGAATTTCAAGAGAAAAACGTGGTTAAGGAACGATGAGAACTTTTTGTCATGCCTTTCATCTTTAGAAGATTTAAATTTGTATATTTTTTTGAAAGGCAGTGACAATTTTACTGTAAGAAATGTTTTTTTTTTTTGTTTTTTTAACTGCATGAACCTCCAACATCAAACTGGAAAACCAAGTTTGTACCATTTTGCATTGTGGTCAATGGGTGCAGAAAATCACTGAGGGCCCTGGGCCGCACTTTGGACACCCCCGTTTCAAAATATTTTAAACAAAGCGGTTCTCCTCAGTTATACTCTACAGAATAGTCAGACAATTGTAAAAAAAAAAATCTGAACAAAACACAAGCAGCTGAGATAAAAATATTAAACCCCCCATATTTACAAGCAAACCAGCATTTTAAAGAGTAATAAAGCTTAGAGTAGCTCTCTAGACCCTCCACTGTGGCTCTTAAGTACTTTGGCCAAAATTAATGTAGTAAGTAGTTTTTTGAAATATGAAGGTTATAAATGTATGCTATCTTTTGTGGGATTAAGAAAAAAACTATAATAAGGATTTTTTTTTTGGTTTGTTTTTTGGTTGCCAACCACCTGCTTTTTTATTATTTTCTTTAAAAATTCAACGTTCCATTGAGGAAAATGTTTTCTAATTTTTTATGTAAATGTTTCTTTACTTTTAAACCTAAAACAGAATTGAAATAGTTTTAATTTAAAAAAATCTTATAAAATCTCTAGTAGATGCCGCTCTAAAGTTGTGACTCTAAACACATTTTGATGTCTGGACTGAAGACAAAGAGAGCTCTTAAGGTTGTGAAGGTCGCTGAGCACTGTACTAGAAGGACCTTCCCAATGCCTTGACCCTTAACCTTGTGAAGGACTGGGTGTAAATTATCCAGCCTAAATAGGTAGAAATGGGCTGCAATTTGGGTTCAATTTGCTGAGTGGGATAATAATTGTTATTATTACACAGCTAATTGTGTGTGTGTGTTCTTGTATAGCTATCCTATTTAGGACCTATTCTGGCATATGCGCTAACCTTCTGAAGACCAATGGATCTTATAGGGACCAATGCCTGGTCCTAATATGGTGGACCCCCTTTTTTAGGGTTAGGGGTTTGGTTTAGAGGTATGGTGGGAATTATGTTTTGGTTAAGGTTAGGGTAAGGGTTAGGCATAAATGCAACTATTAAAATGAATGGAAGTCAATATAAAGTCCTAATATGGGTAGACATAAAGACTTGTGTGTTTGTGTGTGTGTATTTCAGCCTGTGTGGATCATTTGGACACATTTTCATATATTAGAGAAACCTTGTACTAAATTTAAACATGTTCCCATTTCTTGTTTTTGAAATTCCTTAAAGCTCTTTTGTATATTTCCTCCAAGTTGTGCAAATAATTCCAATAAAAGACTAAATCAATGTATTTAATCTCATGATAAAATAATAGAAGTTTCCCTTCTAGAAAATGCAGTGTCAGATCTGTGATGTGGAAAGTATTAAAAACATCTTATTTTCAATTTGTTAAACAGGTTTTCAGTAATCTTGGCCTAAAATTTCAGGTGAGATCTGTACCTGCAGTGACTTGTATCTGAATCATCCAGATTTGATCAAGAAATGAGGTTTAATTACTGAACTTTTCAGAGTAGGAAGGGCACAGGCCCTACCGGTCTTACAAGTTCCGCATCCTTGGCAGACTAAACCAAATTTCGCTTTGTGTCGTTATTCTAGTTCAGTCATTTCATGCAAAATTATTAACGTCCTGGTATGCAAACGTATATAAACTCAGAAAAAAAAGAAACGTCCTCTGACTTTATATGAACACTAAAAGAGTCAACACCATAAGACATAAACTAAAAATGTTTCACAGACATGTGACTAACAGAAATAGAATAATGTGTCCTTGAATGAAGGGAGGCTCAAAATCAAAAGTACCAGTCAGTATCTGGTGTGGCCACCAGCTGCTTGAAGTACTGCAGTGCATCTCCTCCTCATGGACTGGACCAGATTTGTCAGTTCTTGCTGTGAGATGTTACCCCACTCTTCCACCAAGGCACTTGCGAGTTCCTGGACATTTCTGGGGGGAATGGCCCTAGCCCTCACCCTGCGATCCAACAGGTCCCAGACGTGCTCAATGGGATTGAGATCCGGGCTCTTCGCTGGCCATGGCAGAACACTGACATTGCTGTCATGCAGAAACTCACGCACAGAACGAGCAGTATGGCTGGTGGCATTGTCCTGCTGGAGGATCCTGTTCGGATGAGCATGCATAAAGGGTACCACATGAGGGAGGAGGACGTCTTCCCTGTACCGCAAGGCATTGAGATTGCCTTCGATGACAACAAGCTCAGTCCGATGGTGATGTGATATACCGCCCCTTACCATGACGGACCCCCCACCTCCAAATCGATCCCGCTCCAGGGTACAGGCCTCGGTGTAACGCTCATTCCTTCCACGATAAACACGAATCCGTCCATCACCCCTGGTGAGACAAAACCGTGACTCATCAGTGAAGAGCACTTTTTGCCAATCCTGTCTGGTCCAGCGAAGGTGGGTTTGTGCCCATAGGCGGCGTTGTTGCTGGTGATGTCTGGTAAGGACCTGCCTTACAACAGGCCTACAAGCCCTCAGTCCAGCCTCTCTCAACCTATTGCGGACAGTCTGAGCACTGATGGAGGGATTGTGTGTTCCTGGTGTGACTCGGGCAGTTGTTGTGGCCATCCTGTACCTGTCACGCAGGTGTGATATTCGGATGTACCGATCCTGTGCAGGTGTTGTTACACGTGGTCTTCCACTGCGAGGATGATCAGCTGTCCTTCCTGTCTCCCTGTAACGCTGTCTTAGGCGTCTCACAGTGCGGACATTAGCCACATCAGCAGTCCTCATGCCTCCCTGCAGCATGCCTAATGCACGTTCACGCAGATGAGCAGGGACCCTGGGCATCTTTCTTTGGGTGTTGTTCACAGTCAGTAGACAAGTCTCTTTAGTGTCCTACGTTTTTAGAACTGTGACCTTAAATGCCTACTTTCTGTAAGCTGTTAAGGTCTTAACGACCATTCCACAGGTGCATGTTAATTAATGGATTATTGTTAATTGAACATGCATGGAAAACATTGTTTAAACCAGTTACAATGAAGATCTGTAAAGTTATTTGGATTTTTACAACATTATTGTTGAAATACACAGTCCTGAGAAAGTGACGTTTCTTTTTCTGCTGAGTTTATTTTCGTCAGCTCACAATCATGTAGTCACAACTGTGAATACCTTTTTCAAATTTGAGTTATGATGTTCTAAAACGGCACCATACCTTTGCATTCAACCCTCTTTCCTATGGTCCCCCTAAATATCCAGGGCAACCTGTTCACTAAATAGAGGTCACCTGGTAGAAGGCTACTACTAATAATATTGTGTAGACTGCTATATAAATAAGGTTTCCTTACTAAAAGTCAACTGGAACACACCTATCCTGTAATTAAATGTGGTGGTAGCATCATGCTGCGGGGATACTTGACTTCAGGACAAACAGGGAGGCTAGTCAGGCTTGATAAAGCTAAGAACAGTTAGAGGCTGCAAAAGACTTGAGACTGAAGTGGAGGCTTCTCCTCCAGCAGAACAACATGATTGGACATTGATTGGATCAGATCAAAGCATTCTCATGTGTGGCCCAGTCAAGGTGTGGACCTTAATCCACATAATCTATGGAAGAAAAAAAAATCCTCACAGAGCCTCTCTAGCCAATCTCATGCAGTTTTAGCAACTTTGCCAATCAGGATTTGGGGAAAAATCTTGGATGTGCAAAGCTGATAAAGAACTACTCTGATGAAACATGGATCACTTTATGCATCTTTTTATTTTATTATGGTCTGTCACATACAATTCCCAAAAAATACATTGAGGTTTGTAAAGTGACAAATGTGTTAAAGGTAAATATATATGAATTAGGGCTGGGCGATATGGCCAAAAAATAATATCTCCGATTTTTTCACACCAAATCAGATTTCCGATTTTAAACGATTATTTTTTTTCTTTCTCCCTTTACTTTCTTAAACAGAAATAACAAATGACAGAATCTATTTTTATGAAACTCTTATTTTAATATCTCCTTTGGGAGTCTACCTGAATTCAAAGTTGTGTGCAAAGTTTGTAGCACATACCTGGCGTCCAAAGTTTTCAGTAGGTAAATAAATCCAGGCTTTTCCACTGTATAAACAGGCACCATATTTTTGGCAATATACATTGTGATGGCATCTGTGATTGCTTTCCCCTGGACACCCGTCTTATCATAAAGGACACAGTCAGTACGTTTACATGCAGCAAGAGAAATTCGAATTATTGCCTTAGTCCGACTGAAATCAGACTTTTAAAATGCTTGTATACACCTTAGTCCGGCTGGAGTTTCAGAAGCTCGACTACTGCAGCTAGATAATGCAGTTAGAAATTCGAATTTCTCTGCATGTATACTCTCGCCTTGAGAAGCCGAGCTATCAGGAGCTGTGCCCTGCCCCTCCAGGGAATGACGAGCTCGGAAGCCCCGTAATCGACAAAGAAGTGATATAATACGCTGTAATCATTTATTTAATACGATCAAACAGTACAGAATGTAACAAATGTACAGCGCGGCAGCTATGTCGTCATCCATTTTGTTTTTACTACGTCGGCTTCTCTTCCACAAATGTTTGTTTACCCTGTGTGTGTGACACGAACCGGAAGAATGCCACACGAAGGGTTGCATGTCGCCACCTACCGTTGCGGTGGTCGGCACACTTCTTTCAATAATTCGATTTTTGGAGTAACATGTAAACTGGGACTCGGCTCGCTGCAGGAGGGAAGTCTTTAGTCCGATTACTCCAAAAAGCTCGATTTAGCTGTGCATGTAAACGTACGAGTGTGAAAATGATTCCCCTATGGTGGCTTGTCTTTTGGCTGTGTTTTGTGAGCTGCTGCTTGCTTGAGCATCTCGTAGAGAGCAGCACTTCTCCCACTCGACAGAGTGCCTCTGTTTCAGGCGCTGAAACAAATTTGTCGTACTCCCACCTATGGTAGCAACAGTCTTCAAACAGATTTTGTAGCGTGCTGTTTGTTGCTCCATGTCTGAAGTCGCAAAACTGAACCAGTTCCATATAATTGAAGAAACTGTCCCTTTTTTGGGAACAAGCTCCTCTTTGCTAGTTACCATTTTGAGGTCTAAGCGTTGCGAGAGACGGACTGGCTGACCTTGCTCCGAACTACGGAAGCCCAAGAGAGCAGTGGGGGGAAATCTTTATTTTCCCAAAAATAAATCTTCTTAAACAGCAAATTCGAATTAATCGGTATAATTGATTTATCGCCCAGCCCTAATATGAACTCTATTGCAAGGCTCTACCCCTATGACTTCTTTCTTCATAGAAATTACAGACATCCTGGTACTTAACAAGCCTTGTGCAAGTTTCTTGTAATTGATGCACAACGTGAGACTCATGGGTAAAAACCTGATGATGATCATGGGTAAAGAATCAGACAAACTTTGTGTAGACCATAAGAAATCAGACTATTGCTCTTTGACCTGATGGTTATGGATATAATGGAGTTTGACCATAAATATAACTGTGGCTCATTCCTGATGCAGGGTTTCCAAATCCATTATGTTTTAAAGATAAACAAATTGTACCATCCTCTATCAGATTTTTTTTTCCGGTCTAAATTGACTGCAAGAAACTGGTGAAATTCTTCCTTTTTCTGCGGCTGTTTTTGCTTTTATCACTACGTCACACTGGTTCCACAATCCAATAACATCCCTCTCGAGTTCATAGAGGTTACAGCTCTGTGACTACAGTGGACCACTGGTATTCACTGGGTTAGGGACCACAGCTGCACAGGAATAGGGAAAATCTGTGAATACTTAAAGAGCAAATCACCTCCCTACCAGAGTCTTACTCCACCCACTTTTTGTATGAAAAATGCGCCAAAAGGAGGTTTTGCTTGGCAAACCGAGTGACAATATTTAACAACCAAGTAATTAACACAAAACGCATATCTAATACAAAAAGCTATGTTACAGATTCTAACTAAATGCTATGAAAAAAAAGCACAAATCTGTTAAATGGTGACATCACACTTGCCGGCTAACGGCATGCATCACAGCAGAGCAAATAGCAATGGCAGATTCAAATTGAAATGTAGCGCAGACTTTAACCTGGAGAGGGCGCCACACTGACTGTGGCAAAATGGCAAATGACTAGGCAAATCCACAAATACTGAACCACGGATAGAGGGGGGGCACTGTACCTCCAGAGTTGGGTCAGGGGGCTGAACATTGGTGGGTTGAATTCGACCCAGTAGACATTTCAGGAGTTTTTAGTTAATTGCGATGTGTAAAGAGCACAGGTATCTCATGGAATTAAAAAAATGACCTGAAGGGTCAATAGTTGTCATTTTATTCAAATCTGAAAAAAACAGAATTAAAATGAGAACGTTTTGATTTTAGAAATGACTTGTTCTTTTCTCTCGCCAGGATTAAGGCAATTGAAAGTGCGACAAAAGACGATGATACAAAGTGGCTGACCTACTGGGTGGTGTACGGACTCTTCAGTGTGGCAGAGTTCTTTGCTGACATCTTCCTCTCTTGGTTCCCTTTCTACTATATTGGAAAGGTGATTAAATGACTCCCATTCATTTTTTTTTTTGTCACCATCAAGACACCCCATCTACTGGTTGATAGGACAATCTTTGTTTTCATTCCCAGAGTGCCTTCTTGGTCTGGTGCATGGCTCCTACTCCTTCTAATGGGTCGATCCAGATCTACCAACGGGTCATTCGACCACTGTTCCTCAAGAATGAGGCCAAGATTGACGACGCAGTGAAAAACATCAAGGACAAGGCGTCAGAGGCAGCTGACAAATTCAGAGATGAGGGTATGTATGGAATCCTGTTGTTACTTATTTCGCCCTGAAGGAAAATCTTGGCTTTTTACCTTTCCTTTTCTGTTTTTTGTATTGTTCCTCTTCACCAGTATGAATTATTTTGCATAAGGTTTTCTGAATGACGCTATGAAGAGCCCCTTTTCTGTAAAATCGTTAAACGTTTACATGCTATAGGCTAACTCAGCATTGACTGGTCGTAGTAACATCCAACAACCGTAGGGTTATGTTCTTGGATTCTAATCTGCTAAGAGGATGCCTATGGGTGCTTGGTTCCAAAAGTTCAGTTGATCGATGGTCAAGCACACAAATATACTTGGATGTAAACCATCCCATTGTAGGTCTGGCTCTATGTCTAGAGGTGTTGTCCTGGTGAGGTGAACCTCCACCCCCGTCTCAAGTCAAATCATTGGGTGGTGTGTCTGAGACTGCTCCACCTGTAGGCTGTATTTACAGAGCCTCTTTCCCACATAACATGCTTTGCTTCTGGCTGGCTCCTGTTAGGTGGACACCCAGCGATGTGCAGAGAAACGGATGTACACACATAGAGTGTACTAAACACCTGCAGCATCATAACCCCTGGCTCGTGTGTTTTCGTCACCTTTAACAGGAAGCCTCGCTTTTACATCTCATGAATTTATAGGTGTGACATAAAAGAAATGTCAGCTTGAGCCCCAGATACAGACGGACTGACATCTGTCTCTAAAAGGAACTAAACAATTTATTTACAATAAGTGATGATGCAAAAACACTTGTGCTTCCTGTATGCTAGAGGTTGCGTCAGTCATACGGAGTTGAAACCGGAAGTTTACATACGCTGTATTAAAAAGATGCAGAACACTCTTACAAGGTCCTTGTATTTGTTTTGTAGTTGATTGACACATTTCACAGCAGAACATGTTCATCTCTTGAACACAGAACTCATCTCCTTCCTGATCACTATGATCAGAGCCAATCCAAGGCACAAGCAAACTAAGCTGCTGCTTGGGCCCCCAAAACCTCATGGACCTCCCCCATAACTGCTTGAGTTTTAACAAAGACTATATGTCAAAAATATTTTTGTTTATTAATGCTGAGAATGTTATTACATTTAATTTGAAGGTTTCAGCATAGATAAGAGGTTGTTTTAACCGGTACATGACGAGGGGGCCCAAATTAAACACTGTTTAAGGCCCCATACAACCTTGGGCCAGCCCTGCATAAGACTGCTGGACATTCCCTCAGTGTTTGTATTCGCATATACTTGTTAAAACAGTTGAAGGTCTCACCTTCAGACATCTGGAGATTGTACCCAATGTCTTCCGATGTCTTTGGATTTTTCCATGATGTCACAGAAGCAAGCAGTGTGTTTAAGGTGGTGCCTTAATAAAGCCACCCACAGGTGTGCCTCTGTTTAACTCTGAAGCCTATAGGCTTCACATCATCATTACATCTGGGTTTCCCCAGGTAGTTTGAGAGCATAGTAATCTTAGTGTGTGTTCATTCATTCATTTTTCAGGCATTTATAGCAGATAGACAACTTTGTTAATCCTAACTGACCTAACAGGAAAAAAAAGGCTATGATGAAGTTTAAAAATGAAAAAAAAAGTTCTGTCATTAGACTGCATATGTTAACATCTGGTTTCAACTGTACAAAATCTGTACAAAGTCTTCTGTTTGGTTTTTGCCTGGTTTTGAGCTTCTGATGAGTCACACAGGAGCTGTTCTCCATAGTGTAAAACTCAAGATATGCTCCGTCACTATTTCCTTTTTTTTTCTTTAAAAACTAAGCAATTTCTTTTGTTTTTATTCAATTGAAGAATATTTTTTGTGCTTTTGGGTTTAGAAATAAGCAGACACTTTCAACTGTAAGCTAAAATTTACACCAGAGGTCTCTGGATATTTTTGTTTGTCATTTTCACCAACGGGGTCAAAAAAAAAAAATCCGGTCATAATCTGTTTTTACCTGTAAATTCTTTTAAATATCGTATTCAATATTTATTTAAAAAAAATTCATTTTATGATATTCAATCCTAACAAGTTGAACAGAAATCTACATTTATAAAATTATAATTAAACGATTGCACTTTAATTGCACAATTAAAGGATTGCACCAAATATTTCAGCTGCTGTGCGCTGAACACCGTCTAACAACTTCCTCCTGTTCCACATGGAACTGAAATGCGCACCCACTTGTGCGTAATCAAGTAGTGGGATTCCTGCAGAGCAGAGGTTTTGTCATGAGGTTTTGGATTTTTGTATCAGACAGATGACTTTTCATGGGGGTTCAGATGTTGTTCTGAAGGCTGAAACCGTTCTCCGCTGCCACACTGACTAGAATTAAGTGCCACTTCAGCCAAAGTTTCGAAATCAGGGAACATCCAAGGGAGGAAATCCTGCAGCATGCAACGGTGGTTGGCACGACACAGGGCTCTTTGGAGCGCCGGGCTCCAAAGCCTCAATAACTCAGCTCTCTGATGGCGAGATGTATGGATTACGGTGGCTAGGGTTGAGATGATGCCCAGATGCTGTCATGGGAATAATCTTTTTTATTGATTTATTTACATGTACTCCTCGCGTAAAGTTGAAAATGTCTGTGTATTTGCATTAAGTGGTCGGAGGTGTGAATGCTAAAATAAGATGGAAAATATTCTGTAAATGCCACCGCTGATTTACCCAATAAATTACAGATATCTAAAAGGAATTTAAGTTAGGATGTTGCTTTATAATTGTGTTGAGCTGGAGATCATTACCAAGAGATTCCACTGAGAACTGTGTGTTGTTAAATAATATCATTTGCAATTTCTCCACAGCTAAGAAAGCCACAGCAAACCTGATCTTTGAGGAGAAGAAAAGCTCCTAAGACTGACTGATGCCTTCGCACACAGTCTGCTCTGGATCTGACTGTGGTGCAGTAACTAAATGGGCTCCAAGTGCTGTTTTTAGATTATCCCAACTAGTCTGTTCGCTTCATGCTGGATGTGTTTCATTTAATTAACGTATCATCCATCAGTTAAAGCTGTTTCACATAACGGTTTGCCTGTATTATGTATTAGTGTATGCTTCATGAACCAAATAAAATGGATAAATTGGAGTTGTTTTCTCATTCTTTTGCCTTTGGTAATGTATGCTACAGTAGGAAGAAATGAACACAGCTGGCGCTTATCCACCGGCCATTGGGTGAGCGGTGGAGTACACACTGGACAGGTCACCAGTCCATCACAGTGCAGAGACATAGAGACGCACAGGACAAACAACCATCCACACACTCATCATATACAGAGGTTATTTTTAAATATTAAGTAAAATTTTCTGGCCAGTGGCCACTCACTGCAAGTAGCTTCACTGAATGAAGAACCAGCATATTAACCAAAAACGCACCAGACACAACTACAGTTTGATTATGTGAGACTTCTTGTTTGCACATAAGCTTCATGGTTCTAATAGCATTTTACATCTGCTGAGTCGCATTTAGGTCAAGATATACAATAAATAGTATGTACAGTACCTATAAAAAGTATTCGCCTCCTGGATATTTAAAGCTTTTTATTGATTTTACAAATCAGTTATGATCAAAAATGACACTTATTTGACCAAATAAAATTACAAATAAAACATTTAATATCAAAATGAAAGTTGATTCCTACTTAATGGCAAAATAAGTGATTGTATAAATATTCAACCTCTTTAAAGTGAATGACCTAATTTAACAGAGCCAGCCAATTGGTGCTAGTAGTCTCACAATGAGTAAAAAGGAGATTACCTGAGTGCTGGAAGGTCCATTCACTGGTTGATCAGGAACTTTTCTGATAAAGTAAAGTGTGCCTTTCATTCGGGAATCAAGGTCCAAGGGTTTGGAGGAAGACGGGTGAGGAACAGAACCCAAGCTGCTTGAGGTCCAGTGTGAAATCTCCATCCATTTTCTGTACCCATCCATCCTACGCAGGGTTGCAAGGGGCTGGTGCCCATCTCCAGCAATCACGGGGCGAGAGGCGGGGTACACCCTGGACAGGTCGCCAGTCCATCGCAGGGCAACACAGAGACATACAACCATGCACGCACACACACACTCATACCTAAGAGTAATTTAGACAAACCAATTCACCTAACAGTCATGTTTTTGGACTGTGGGAGGAAGCCAGAGTACCCGGAGAGAACCCACACATGCACAGAGAGAACATGCAAACTCCATGCAGAAAGACCCCAGGTAGGGATTTGAACCAAGGACCTTGCTGCAAGGCAACAGTGCTACCAACTGTGCCACTGTTCACCCTGTAAAATATCCAGTCAGTTATGATTTGGGGTGCAATGTCCGGTGTTGGTAAACTCTTCTTTCTTAAATCCAAGGTCACCGCATCAGTCTACCAGAATGTTTTAGAGGACTTCATGACTCCTGCTGAGGATCTGTATGGAGATGCAGATTTCATATTCCAGTAGGACCTGCCCCCTGCCCATACCGCCAGAAGCACCAAAACCTGGTTTGATACCCATGCCATCACGGTGCTTGACTGGCCAGCCAACTCGCCGGACCTCCCATTGAGAATCTCTGGGGTATTATCAAGAGGAAAATGAGGGGAACCAGACCCAAAAACAAAGAAGAGTTGACAGCAAGCATCAAGGAAACCTGGGTTGCCATAACTCCCAGGCAATGCCACAGGCTGGTTGCCTCAATGCCACGGCCCATCGAGGCAGTGATGAAGGCAAAGGGATTACCTATCAAGTATTGAAGATTGACATATCGTTTTGAAAGTACCATATTTTGATTGATTTGATTTGTGATCCTAATTTCTTTTTTCAGTAAAAAGTTGTGATTTCTTCCCAGTATTTCTAATTTTTCGTGAGTTTTATGAGCTGGAAGCCCAAATTATGTACAAATATACAACTAAATACTTGAAATCGTTTAAGTTGTTGGCCCTGCATCTATAATCTATGGAAGTTTAACATTTTGAATGGAATTATGGAAATATATCTGTATATATCCATATATATATAGATATATATACTATCCAGGGTTACAGGGGGTGCTTGCGCATGTCTCCAGCAGTCATGGGGCGAGAGGCGGGGGTACACCCTGGACATGTCGCCAGTCATACTTAAGGACAATTTAGAGAGACTAATTCACCTAACAGTCATGTTTGCACTGTGGGAGGAAGCCGAAGTACCCGAAGAGAACCCACACATGCACAGGGAAAACATGCAAACTCCATGCAGAACTGCCATGGACTGGTGACCCGTCCAGGGTGTACCCCGCCTCTTGCCCCGTATAATGGATGGATGGATTGATATACATTCACTGGCCACTTTATTATGTACACCTTGCTAGTACCGGGTTGGACCCCTTTTTGCCTTCAGAATTGCCTTAATCCTTCGTGGCATAGATTCAACAAGGTACTGGAAACATTGCTCAGAGATTTTGGTCCATATTGACATGATAGCATCATGCAGTTGCTGCAGATTTGTCAGCTGCACATTCATGATGCGAATCTCCCGTTCCACCACATCCCAAAGTTGTTCTATTGGATTGAGATCTGGTGATTGTGGAGGCCATTTGAGTACAGTGAACTCATTGTCATGTTTGAGTAACCAGTCTGAGTTTTATGACATGGCGCATTATCCTGCTGGAAGTAGCCATCAGAAGATGGGTACACTGTGGTCATAAAGGGATGGATATGGTCGGCAACAATACTCAGATATGCTGTGGCGTTGCAGTGATGCTCAATTGGTGCAAAGGGGCCCAAAGTGTTCCAAGAAAATGTCCCCCACACCATTACACCACCACCAGCAGCCTGAACTGTTGATACAAGGCAGGACGGATCCATGCTTTCATATTGTTGACGCCAAATTCTGACCCTACTATCTGAAAGTCAGATCAGAAATCGAGACTCATTAGACCAGGCAACATTTTTTGGTGAGCCTGTACGAATTGTAGCCTCAGTTTCCTGTTCTTAGCTGACCGGAGTGGCACCCGGAGTGGTCTTCTGCTGCTGTAGCCCATCTTCCTCAAGGTTCGATGTGTTGTGCAACACCTCCTTGTTTTGGTCTCTGTTTATGATGAAACCTCCTCTTCACCACTTTTCAGTACTTGTACTATGACTGTAAGCCATCTCACTGGGGTAATGTGCAAAAAAAAGCATGTGATTGTCACCCTCCCTTAAAGGGGAGCAGCACTTTTTCTCTCCCTGAGGCAAGTGATCCTGTCTTATGACTCGGAATGATGGGATAAGAAAAACATGCAGCATTAAACCACCATATCAATGGCTGACTGGTGGAACAGTATGCAGCATGGTGCTGGATAAAACCTCTCTTTTCTGTTAACCACAGTCAGTTATTTCAACTGCATGTTTCTCAGCTGAAAATTACCTTTTCACAATAAAATGTAAGAAAAAAACAAACAAGAGACCTCAACCTCCGTAACTCATAACTAAGCATCTTGAAAAATGTCCAACTAAAAGGTAGGCTACCTCGTCATCAGGTCCCCTTTTTTTAAGCCCCGATGGTACCACGTTACGCTTAAGTAATAAAACCTAGTTTGGCCTCACACATCTCCATGACACAACGCTTTAAATGATACAATATTTTAAAAAGTGAGAAGACCATGAGGAACCAATAATAGTGCTTTAATGCATCACACAACTGTCAGGAAATTTTCTGGAAGGCGGGGAAGTGGTTGGGGGAGTGGGCCAAGGATCGGTTCCTGACTCCAGCAGTCCTTGAGGCTGGGTACACTTTAGACAGACTGCCAGTCCATCACAAGGCTTATCGGATATAACCTTTTCTGACTATTTTATGTCTGGAACAAATATGCTTACACTAATATTTTGATGTTGGTTGCAGTAAAGCTTTATGTTCAATTTAGTATTTCCTTATTTAGTATTTAAACCACTCGAGTATCTCCCTCCATCCTCCCTTACCCTCTGCTTACAAGAAATTAATTCCTGGTTCTCCGCCAATCTTCTCAAACTTAACAGTTCTAAAACAGAAGTTCTTCTCATAGGTACCCCCTCAATTCTCTCCAAATCCAAGTTCTCTTCAATAGTCTTTAATAACTCATCTGTTTCTCCTTCCCCTCAAGTCAAGAGCCTGGGCGTCATCCTCGACAGTACATTATCTTTCCGGTCACACATCAACAGCATCACTCGATCTTCATACTTCCACTTACGCAATATCTCTCGTCTCCGTCCCACACTCACCCCCCACACCACTGCTATCCTCGTGCACAGCCTCGTCACCTCCCGGATTGACTACTGCAACTCACTTCTCTTCGGCCTTCCCAATAAATCCCTCCAGAAACTGCAGCTCCTCCATAACTCTGCAGCACGGATCATAACCTAGACTCCGAGCTTTCACCATATCACCCCTACTTTGCAACAACTTCACTGGCTTCCCATAATACAAAGAATCAATTTTAAAATACTCCTCATTACATTCAAAGCACTTCATAGCCTGGCCCCTTGCTACATTTCTGACCTTCTTCATGTTTCCACTCCAGCACGCACTCTCCGCTCCTCCTCTACTCTACAGCTCTCTGTTCCACCCGTTAAACTTGTGACCATCGGCCACAGAGCATTCAGCCACTCTGCCCCCCAGCTCTGGAATTCTCTCCCCCCTGACCTCTGTGCCTAAGACTCTCTCCCGCTGTTCAAATCCAGACTCAAAACTCATCTGTTCCATTTATCTTACATCAATTAGTCATGCACTTACCTTGTCTTGTTGTAACCTTGTTTTAACTGCTACCTGTTTTGATGTTTTATCTGTATCTTGTATTTTTAATGTTCTTTCTGATTTGTACAGTGTCCTTGGGTGTCCTGAAAGGCGCTTTTAAATAAAATGTATTATTATTATTATTATTATTATTATTATTATTATTATTATTATTATTATTATTTAGTATAGCCTTATTTCATAACCCTTTCAGGGGGAAAAATGTGAGGAATCACCTCCTAAGTTCAGGACAGTGAAGATGAATTAGAATTAAGTGGTGATGAAGATGATGAGCAGCAGCAGGAAAACCTGCCAGGAGAAAGTGAGACTGATGAAGATGAGGGCAGTGAGGGTGAAAGCATAGAGACAAGTGTTTCTGGTACAATAAGACAGATGAGCAGGAGGATTTCTACTCTTTTCTTCCTTGAAGTGGTTTAGAATGGGCCTGAATTCATTCTGTAAATGGAGGAAAATGGGAAAGTTGGTGTTTACTGTGATAGTAAAATGTTGCCTACAAAGTTTAGCAAAATACTCTGTTAATCTGTAGAAATTGAAACTAAATTGTAACAAATATGTATTGGAGATATTTGTATTAACAGATGGTTCCATGGTGGTAATATTCAGACAGGAAACATTTAAAGAGGTCATTTCATAATTCTTTTACATTTAAATGGGATGTATTGTTTTACAGGTTTATAAATGATGAAATTATAAAAAGAAAACTTAGATTTTTTTTTTATTACTTTTGCTCTGTTATGGTGCAATTTGCCATATGGTAAAAAAAAACAAACCTTAAAAATATCTTTAGACTTGGTTTATTTTGTCTATTTTAAAGGTAAAAATGGGTTAAACCTGCCAGGGACTCCATCCATCCATTTGCAACCCGTCCCTCCTATGCAGGGTTGCGGAGGGGCTGGTGCCTATCTCCAGCGGTTACAGGGCGAGAGGTGTGGGAACACCCTGGACATGTTGCCAGTCCATTGCAGGGCACCATAGACACATACAGGACAAACAACCACACTCATACCTAAAGGCAATTTGGAGAAACCAATTCACAGAACAGTGATGTTTTTGGATTGTGGGAGGAAGTCGGAGTACCTCCCTGTTTATTTAGACACATAAACCTCCAAAGCTAAAAATGTCACATCAAATGTTTTAACAGTGATGCATTTTTGTCAGACATATTTTCAAGCTTGTTGATATAAATATGCTGTGTTGTTCTCCAGGCCATCCACTGAACCACAGATCAGGCAGAGACCGGATGCTACAAGCTTCATGAAGGTGAACATGAATGTTGCTTTCTTATATCAGTCTCAGTCAGCACTGTTTCTGTGCGCTATAGAATCATGTTAACACCAATAGAGCTTGTTCAACATAAATGAGATGAAATCTTCGAGATAATAGGCATATGAATGAAAGCCACTTCTGTCAAAGTAAAAGATAAAAGGCTAACAGAAATACTAAAGGAAGAGCAAGGATGGGAAGCAGAATCTTGTTGCAAAGTTGTTTTCCTCTGATAAAACCCCCTTCTGATTATGTGGCACAACTGGAAATAAAAATTAGCGTGTTCATCAAGTCTTGTGTATTGGCAAGAGGAAAACTTTCTGATATTAATGTGCTGGGTCGCTTCTCATCTTCCTTTGAAGGGAGCACAGTTGAGTAGCTACATGGAATGTTTTGGGCGTTACAGTGTCTGATTCTTGTACTACGCCCCTGATGCCAGCCTAAACAGCAGGCATGTAACGTTTAGAAACATTTGTTCATCACGGCGTAAGAATGACTAAAACGATCAATATTTGGTCATGTGCAGCAACCTTGGATATGATTTCCAGAGTTTCCTTTACCTTACAGCAGCTTTTTGTACACAACGCCATCTGCTGGCCTTCCACCCCACCACAAGTACAATACCCAAAATAGATATAGTTCTTTATTTTACATAAATAAAAAATAATAAAACACTCAAATTAAATATATAAATATGTATATTTTCTAACGTAATCTCATACAGATAAAAGAAAATATTTATTCTAAATCAAGCTTTCACTTGCAATATTTGAAGAACTCCAAACAATAAAAACTGACAAAGCGATATCAAAATGGATGTTTTGTTAATTTAACCAAATTTTTATTGACTTCCAGACAATTTGACCAAACATTATTTATCAGTGCTGCTTTATAGTTTCTTTCAGTGACATCCACCATGACTCCTTACAGAATTGTACTTTTATGATCTGAAGTAAGGGGAAAAAGTTCAACATTAAAAATCTCCCTGAAGATTTTACTGTAAAGCAGATTTGGCTGGGAGATTTCCCAGCTCACTAATCTGAGGTGTGCTGACTCGCTTCATTACTCTTAGAATAATAGAGGTGTGTGTTCATTTTTAATGACTAAATGCTTGGTTCAGATGTAACTTTTAATTATTACAGCGGTTTTACACAGTGGATGATATGAAGAAATAAAACCATGTTAACTTTTAAAATGAAAACTGGTCTGTGACAGGTTTTCCTGATTTTTATGTGGTGCGTCATTTATGTTTTTGATGTATCAGGTTTTTGTAGCACTTTGAATTATCGTGTGTATGAATGATGCAACGCTAATAAACTTGTCTTGCCTTACAGGTCAACTGAAAACATAGTTTCACGCCTTACAGTTGTTATTTAGACCTGTTGATGTAGCTGTCCTCCACATTTACACGTTTGGAATTTCAACAACAAAACTGCTGACTCTAATCACTTAATTTGGATAATTTTAGACTTCTTAAACTATAGCACAACATTCTAGGCATCCTTTTTCTTTTTTATTTAGAAACCACAAAATAGTGACATGTTTTTACAAAATTGATAACATAAAACATTTATGAAAAACATCATATAGGAAGTCTGAACATTACATGAAAATAATTTAAGTGAAAAACAAATATTTTGCTTGGATTTCTGCTGTTCTTATTGTTAAAAGACATCCCAAAATAAATTCTCGAAGAAAGTCGTAACTCTGCATTAAAAAGTGGATCCTACGGTTTGATCTGTTAGCATTTGAAAGTTCCAACAGCATCAGCTTGTTTTCTCAAATATGATATATCTATTTGTTCCCCAGGAGGGAAAACAGGGAAGACCTAATGATCCAGGGTCGTGGGTGCTGCTTCAAAGGTCGACAGGAGGGCCAAAGAGGTCCATGGTCTCCACAACGAGTGACAGGTGGTCCAGGAATGAGTTAACGGACACTCGGAGGATTCGAGCTTCGTCTGCACTCCACCTCCTGAAACACAGCGACAGACGTTCAGTGAGACGGCTGCAGGCGAGCGGCTGACACGAGACGGAAACGCTCAGCGCCCTCACACAGACAGCGTGCTGCCAGACACGCTCAGCTGCTTGCTGATGCCACCTCTCCTCGGCTCCCGATCGGGGGACAGGGACCGCAGGGCGATGGTGGCCTCGCGGGACGATGGAAAGGGGACATCCAGGAAGCTTCAGGGCGGTCAAGGAAGACTGGACGCCATCGACTCAGAGATACACTAAAAAAGCTTTACCAACTCTGGAAAATAACGGAAGCATCTCTGATAGTGATTGTTTAATTAGTGGTTTTAACAGATATGACACAAAACTGTTATTTAATAACAAAACCTCCTGACTTTATAAAACACGCTTAAAAAAAATAAGATGGGAATACTGTAAATTAATCTGAACTATACAATAAGTCAATAATAATGAGCAGTAGTAATCAGCACAGATTCAGTTCTATAAATGAGTCCGCAGTAAAAACAGAGAGAGCTGGGGATCATCATGGGTGGTGCTTTTAGGTGATTGACAGGTAATACGGCGTTTTCATCTCTGGCACACAGAATACGTCTCCATTCAGATCCCAGTGATGGCTGGACATTCTCCTGCTGGTTAAAGTGGTGTAGAATGGTTTAAATGGAAGAACACGTGGAACCTTCAGGGATCTGGAAACTGTACCTAACTTTAGGATGAACCAACGGTGGAGCTCCACAATCCTCTTCCTGTTTTCTTGCTAGTTTGTCATGATGTCCCGCAGGAGAGCACCGTGTGTTGGAGCCATAAAAATACAGCAAAAAAGTGAATATTGAGAAAATTGAGAATGAGAAAAAGCTCTAGATTTTCTATAGCTCATTTCAGAAAGTGAAACTCCAATATTATATAGATTCACAACACTTATCATTTTGATGATAATGGCTTAAAGAAACTGAAAAACAATATTCAATGTCTCAGAAAATTAAAACATTACATAAGATCAATAAAAAATGATCTTTAAAACAGAAATGACAGGCTTCTGGAAATTCTGTTTATTTTTATGCACTCAATACTTGGTCTGGGCTCCTTTTGCATGAATGTCTCACCTTACTCTTAAGTCAGGCTAGTTAGCTAGCCAATAAATCACAGTAACACCATGGTCACTGAAGCAGCTATTGTGGGCCGGTACCAAGTCCTGCTGAAAAATGAAGTACCTTAACAGTAGTTGACTGTGGACTTCAGAAAACCCAGTGGACCAGAACCAGAGGACGACATTACACCTGAGATCATCACAGACTTTCTGCTCTTCCTCCAGACTCTAGGACGTTGATTTCCAAATGAAATGCAAACTTTACTTTCATGTCAAAAGAGGACTTTGGACTGTTGCAAGAGTCCAGTTCTTTTTCTCCTTAGTCCAGATAAAATGCTTGTAGCCTATGTGTAGGATTCGTCTCTGCGCTGTGGTTTTTCTGCTGACTCGTCTCAGTCCACTCCTTTGTGAAGCTCCTCCAAATTCATTCGTGGATTTTGCTTGGCAATCCTCTTCAAGTTGCAGTTTTCTATGTTGCTGGTGCACTTTTTCCTATCAAACTTTTCCTTCCACTCAATTTTCTATGAATATGCTTGGATACAACACTTTGTGACCAACCAGCTTCTTTAGCAATGGCCTTTTATGAGAGACCATTTACAGGCTCAGGAAACCTTTGTGGGTGTTTTCAGGGTGTGATTAAGATGTGACATCATGGGCTTCCAATATTTGACTTTATAGAAATATTCTAATTTTCTGTGTAAGGACTCTATATGATATAAGAGTTTCACTTTCTGAAATGAGCAACAGAAAACATTAAGTTCTTCACGATATTGTAATTTCTTTAAATGTAATCCATCCACAGTTGTGGCTCATATTAACCAGAACGTTATGAACTAACCTGAGAGAACCCAACAAAGCTATGACAAACATTTAAGTCTGTCCAATTCATCTAGTAATGCAAAACCCAATCCAGCTAAAATGAGAAAGTATGACAACTGTTATCTTGAGTTTTATAGAAAATGATGATGGAAGACTAAAAAGTGTTGCGTGTTTCTGGCCAGAAGAACATCTCTTGGAATGATGCTGGGACAGAACATTGAAGGCCAGATTCCAACAGGGAAGCCATGCAAACTTTTGGGCCTCCCTCTCAAATGAATATGCTGAACTGGTTACTAAGGCTACGCTCCCCTTTCCTACCACTTACTTTTGTGAATCATCATTTTCAACTCTGGTAATAATGAAGAATAAGTAGAGGGCTCGTAGTTTTTTCTATTTTACTGCCAATAGTTTGAATAAGAAGTGATAAGTTCTTTGTGTTAAAATTGAACTAATTAAAAAGTCTTCAAATTGATAAGTAAAACTAAACAGCTTAATTGGGATTGGTCCAGTTATTTCATCAATTTTTGGAAGCCTTTTATAAATAAATAAAAGAAAATAAGGTAAAATATAAGTCGAATAAATTTGCTGTTTGTTTAAAAGTGTTCAAAGGATTTTTATTTTAATGAGGTCTGGATTTGCACGAAACAGATTGCATTGGTCATTTAGGTTGGACATTTTAAAATAGAAATAATTCCTACAGAATCTAGGAATATAAAAGGCCGTTTCGAAAATATGTTATCAGCATGGGGATGATAAGGGGGATATTTTACCCCTGTAAGGTCCCTGGCCCCAAAAGATTAAGAAACCCCTGGTTTAGAACACAGAAATAATATTGGTGATCCTAACTAACCGGCAGCAGGCATAGTTTACTGTGATTTATTAAATGTCAGGCAGTGAGAAACAGCTCCTCCACTTAGAGACAGTCCGAAGAACCACCAACAGAACCAGAACAGAACTCTTCACTTCACATGGAAACCGAACCGAGCCGCGCTTACAAGCCTGCAGACGGACAGTCAACGTGCTCTCTTTTCAGCTAAAACGTCGAGCTCCCTGAAAACCGCCATTATAGTGCGCATGGAGAATAAAAGGATACAACTCCAGCTTGCCTGTTTCTGGGTTTGTTTCTGTCGCCATTGCTGTTGTGTTGAAGGAAGGGACTGAACTGGAGAAGAAGCGTTTTCCACGTGTTTGGTGGCACGCTGCTTCCCCCAGCGGCTTAGCGCAGTAACGCAACTGCAAATGTGGGAAGAAAACAAACGTTACAAAAATATTTCAGAAGAAAACGTATTAAAATGTCCTTTGTGAAAATATATCAGCTTAAAAATACATCTTTATCTGAAGCAAACATTTCTTTAGATCCTTCATCCAATCAGGTTATAGATTGTAGCTACATAAACACCTCTAGGCAGAGGTGGATAGTTCTCAAAAAGGTGTAAGAGTAGCACTACTTCAACATATTTTTTACTCAAGTAAAAGTAAAAAGTAGGGTAAGAGTAAAAAGTAAAAAGTATTTGGTAAAAGGCTACTTGAGTACTGAGTAACATCTGATCTAATCTCTTTAAAATGTCTTTAGATCGACAAAAATATTAAGTTAATGGCAAATTCTGGTATTTTAAAAACTAAAATAAAACATGTTTATTTACAAGTAAATACCATAATTACATAACAAAATTTAAGCAGAAGAAAGACTTTTCTAAGTCAAAATGTTCAATATTATACCAAGTTTTTAAGGGTATAAATTAGTTGGAAAAAGGGGTTGCGCACTGGTATAAAACCGGCTCAGAAATATATGCTGTCAGTAGTTGCTACATGTAGAACTTCAGCTCACAGTTGGAGAAAATAAAAGTTGTAGTTTTATCAAATTTACAAAGCTTTCAAAAGTACAAAATAAAAATAAATAAAGAGCAAGATACTCATCCCTGTATTTCCTCCATGGTTGACCGTGTGACTTCTCTGACTCTGAAACGTTCCCTGATCTTTTTAGATATTTGTACATTTTGTAGATGGAATCTCTGATAATGCGGCTACTTCAGCTTGTTTTGTTCTGCTGCGATATATTCCAACGTCAAACTCCCAGCCCGATGTTCCAGGTCCCGGTTCTGTTTACAATGATGATCACAATTGCTAATTTATTTAAGTGTGTTTAATTTTGTGAGAGGGGGGAGCTGGTTGATTTAATTTACAGTGCAGTGAAACATTCACAACGACAGAATCTAGGGGGGAAAAAACTATTTAAATCCCGTTGATGTCACGCCTCACCTGCAATACCTCTGCGCCCCACTAGTGGGGCTCGCCCCATAGTTTGAGAAACACTGCTCTAGACCAATTCACACTGATAGGACATGCAAGTGGATAATTGGACAGAGAGCCCCATTAGGCATGGAAAAAAACCGAGTGCATATTCAGCTGTTTTCTGTTGTCAAATGTAACTTTCCCATGACCTTATCTTATCTTTAAGAGATTTGATTTTAGTTTTTTAACCATGCATGTTAAAAATGTTAAAATATGTTTTGCATCATTCAATAAATGGGCTGTTTATTTTCAATTTTTGTGTTTATATAAAATAGAATAAATGTATATCAATAACTTCCGGAACAGAAAGTTAATCATCCGTCTTGGTAGTTATTTAAACATCAACAGGTAGCCTATGGCCGCCAATTACATAGGTATTTACTTGAGTTATATATAAATAATTAATAGTATTTGTGTTGTGTGTTCTGTATATTGTTTGTATTTTCTAAATAAAAGTGTGGGGCCTTTTATTTTGTAGGAGCGCTCTGTAGCTCTGCTGCGCCGTTCGCAAGCTCGTCTCATCCTGATTGTGATCTCTCGCTGTTGTTGGTCCTCCAGTAGAGCAGAAAACAGGCTGAGAACTGGACTGGCATCTGGACTCGACTCCTCGAACACCTGGGGAAAACAAACAAAAAAACAGGAGTAGTGACTTTTGACTGCAACAGTGAGTATAAAGAAATAAATCCATAATATTCCATATATTAAAGCGCGGTATGAGAGTGAAACAGGACGTTTCTTCACAAGGTAGAAAAAAGGAGTTAATTTTAATAAAAACCAACTCAGAGTAGGGAATGGTTGTGGAGTTAAAGGAAAATGACACAGTTATGTAGGTTAGTTTTTACATTATTTTTACTGATACAAATCTAATAAAAGCACTAAAAGTCTGATATTTGTCAGTACCTCTGAATCAATGATTTGCTGTACTATACACAGTTTTACATATCTCACAAAATTTACATAAGATACAATGACATTTGTAATGTGACAAAATGTAACAAGTTGAAGGGGTTAGAGTGAAACTAATAGACTGATGGTTTGCCTGTCTGAACATAGTTTTACCTGTAAGATTATTATTAATAAAAATGCTGCAAACCAAATTTCCCTGCGTGACTATTTTTGTGAGCAGTGACAAAAAGGACCTTCCTCTGGGTCTTTTCTCTCTTTCCCAAGTTTCGATGCATGCGTTTATGGCTGTCCCAAAGAGTCGTGGAACCCTGAGAGACCTTCAGCTGGCTCTGCAGCTGAAGATCGAGGAGCTCCGACAGAGAGACGCTCTCATTGATGAGCTGGAGCTTGAGCTGGACGCCAAGGATGATCTGATCCAACAGCTGCAGCTGGAGCTGGACAAGCATCGCAGGGCCCCGCAGCAGCGCATAGCCAGCCCCAAACAGAGGGTGAGCACAGGTGGGCAACATTTAGGAAACTTCATGTGTCGGGGGGACTGAGCGAACGAAATCATGCTAAAGCTGTATGGGATCAGAACCGTATCACCTTGAAATGAAACTGAAAATATATATTGGCATTGAAAAATATATTATTGTAACTGAAAATATTAATTTTGAATCGGAAAAAAATCTAGTGAAAATTTTTGTATTGAAAGTGATTTTTTTTCTATGAAACTCATATATATGCATTGAAAGAAATAACTCAAGTTTTCAAACTTTCATTTTTTTTTACAATGCTAATTTTTTTTTAGTGCCATCATTTTTTTCAGCTTCATTCTGGTGATACTGTTTTGACGCTTGTGTGTGCATTCAATAACGTTAACAAATCAATTAAGACTGGTGTAAGCAAAGCTAACAACACTGACAACTCGTTTTTTTTATTAGATTGCAAAACGTAATTGTGACACACACTCTAAACCAGAAGGTGGCGGTAATGCGCGCCAACTGCCATGGCAAACTGAGAAGAAACCATTTATATCTTATTTTTTAATTATTATTATTCAACAAACCACATTATGCTTTCTGTACACCTAGAGACTTTGAAACGATTTAGAAAGGACTCTTAAAGATGATCAGATCACATCTAAAGACTTGGGTTAACAGTTTTTTAGTCTCAGACTAAAGATTTGATAAACACTGAATCTTGTTGGGACACTATTTACAGTACCCACTTTGCATTCAAAGTGGGTACTGTATCATCAAGTAACTGGTTAACTCATATCTTTTTAATGCAAGGTGTTCATGATGTACCACTTGCTCCATGCAGATGCACAGATAGCGCTGGTTTGTGCCTGTATTCCAGGGGGCAAAGTTGGCATACACTTTGTAATTTATGGCCCATTACTCAGCCATGCAACACAAATATTGTATTTGTTGTGTTTAGACCCTGCCAGGCTCCATAGGTGGCTACAAAACTGTTATTTATAAATATGACACCTAAGTTTATAGCCTACTTTCCCCCAGGAACAAAAAAATAATTGATGTGTGGCAAGGTGCAAGACGATTTCATAAACGGGACTCGAACCCACCATCATCGAATGCAATCCTGCTCATTAACCATTGTGCCATAGCAATAAAGCACAACTCCAAACAGCCAGGATACACTGTAAGCGGATAGGACCTCCACACGGTCACATAGTTGAATAAACGGAGGGAACAGATTACGAATCCATGCGCATTGTTTAATAAACCGAGGGTACAGATTCTTACCCCTCAAAAATTATTTCTGCACCTGACCCTGCCGGGATCTGTAGCTTCATGCTTCTGCTTGTGTGAGAACAGCTTTATTGGTTGTTGGTTGATTTACGTCACAACGACTACACTAGGACTTGCGATAATATCAAACATGTTTGATTCAAAAGACTACAGAAATAAATCGGGTCCCCAACTGCAGATTATCACCTTCCACAAACCACATAATAAGCAAAGAAAATGTTGATCCCACTCGGACAGTCGGAGTTTCCCTCCTGCCTCGTGCATGCAAACATATGGGGGGCTGAAGCCCCGCCCCTCATGCGCGTGCACACACAAGTGTCAAAACAGTATCACCTGAATGAAGCTGAAAAAAAGATGGAACTGAAAAAAGGATTGGCATTGTAAAAAAAGATTGGCAATGTAAAAAAAGGATTGGCATTGTAAAAAAAGATTGGCAATGTAAAAAAAGATTGGCATTGTAAAAAAAGATTGGCATTGTAAAAAAAGATTGGCATTGTAAAAAAAGATTGGCATTGTAAAAAAAGATTGGCATTGTAAAAAAAAAAATCACTTTCAATACAAAAATTTTCACTAGATTTTTTTCCGATTCAAAATTAATATTTTCAGTTACAATAATATTTTTCAATGCCAATTTTTATTTTCAATGCCGATATTTATTTTCAGTTTGATTTCAAGGTGATACTGTTCTGATCCCATAAAACTGGAGTATTGCATTTCTTTTTTCAGAACCTTTGGTTGAGTTTAGTTAGATTATGTTTTAATGGGATGGGAGCCAAAACAGAAATCCTTTTTGTAACTCCTAAAGTTTTTATAACTAGGGGGAAAAAAAGTTTCGAGTGTTTTATTAGTCTGTTGCTAGCTGAAGCAATCAAACCCATCAGCATTTAAAAACTAAAGCTAGATGTTCATAGGTAGATATTGGACAGTTCTGTGTTGTGCAACATTAAATTGGGTTTGGCCATCAATAACTATTAATAAGTACCAGGGGCATTTATTAACAAAATTTATATTTTAGATCAGGAAATATCATCCATAATTCTTCTGTCCTGCTATTATGGTTGCTTCTCTTATGTTTCTTGAAGTTTTTTTTATGTCTCTTCGTAGATTTGAAGTAATGTGGTCTGATCTATGTATGGGAATAGAATTGTGTGCTCAAATAAAATTAAGTATTTGGAAAAGGAGGCTAATTCAAGAGTTATTTTGGTTTGATTCGGGGTCCTAGCATAGACAAGATCCAACAGGGATGAAAACCACAAAGGATATCAGGTGTTGTTTTGTATTTTCAGGAAAATACCCCCAAAATTGCTTAAGTTACAAGTTCAATTTGGTTTATAAATATGCATCTCAATAATTTCTTAGAATATTTTAAGACCAAGAGAAATTAACGGATGGCAACACAGGCACAACATAAAAAATGCACCAACAAACATTTGACTGCCTCTCTGGAAACAAAGTAATGATGGAGCAAAATAACCTGGAGCTGACTCAGAATATCAAGAAGAGACACATAAAAGACTTCATAGATTAAAAACAGGTCAATACAAATTGAACAAATGCAATTAAAAAAATCCAATAGTCAAAGCTGTTCAGAACAACATAATATTACCACAAAGAGAACCTGAATGATGAAGACACAATCATCTATAAAACATAAGAAAAATACACAAAATAAAGACAAATGACTGCACTGTTGTTTACATGTAAGCAGTTTGGGAATGGTTGACATAATCCCGATCAGTAGGTTTTATTTCATTAACCTTGCAAGAGCACACTCTTCCTTAAACAAAATGCTTTTGAATAATAAAAAAACTTGGAGAATTATTTTTCTTCCTGAGACTTCTGAAGGATTTGTTTATTGTTGCATCACTTTGTAATTTGCCTGATTTGAATGTTTCTGAAATATTAACTGTGATTTCTAAGGATTTCCTGTTCAGACTCAAGCAGCCCTCAGTCAGCCCCAGCGCATTAAGAGACAGGCCATCTCTGCAGAACCCACAGCACTGGATCCCTCCCAGCTCCCAGACATCACCCTCCCCAGCTACTGCAAGAGCAAAGAGTGAGTCAGTATCACACTTACACTTAGGGGGCAACTGGGAGAGAAGAACTAATGAAAGAAAACATGCATGCTTTTGGACTGTGGGAGGAAATAAGAATATACGGCACACGTCACATGCACTACATGGGCATGCAAACTCTACACAGAAAGCAGCTGTTGCAGTGAGAAAAGTCAACAATAAGGTGCACAGGAGTGTTAAAAAGGTTGGCAGTAAAAGATCCTGACTGTGGCATGTGATGGGTTGGGAATCACAGTGTTTTAATACTGCAGCATCTGTTTTCAATTATAGTGCATTCATAAGGATAAGAGTTTCAGCCTACTACCTTTCAGATCTGGATAGTAACATTCACACAGAAGTATTTACACCCACTGATCACTCCACATTTTGTGATGTTATAACACCAATGTTTAATGTCGTTTTTTCTTGAGGTTTCAAAAAACGGTTTATACCATACAATTTTATTGTGGAAAGAAAGAGGTACCAGTGTATGGTCTTCAAGTGTTTTGAATAAGAATCCGAAAAGTTTGGCTTGTATTTGTACATGGCATCCTTTATTCTGATTCCCCTAAATAAAACCTTCTGCAAATGAATAACTTTAGAAGTCACCAAATTAATGAATAAACCCCACGTGTGTGTAATGTTTCTCATGATGAATGCAGCTAATCAGGGAGGATTTTAGAGGTTTGTTGGAGAACACTGGAGGACAAGCAGCATCATGAAGACCAAGGAACACCGCGGACAGGTCAGGGAGAACGTTGTGGAGAAGTTTAAAGCTTGTATGCTGCTGATTGTCAGAACTACTTTCCTTTTAAACAATATGAGGCTTCTCCTTGACTGTCTATCTGATGTTCCGTCTTGGATGGCTCAAAGGTTTTTTAATTTTAATTCACATAAAACAGAAGCTGTCCTTTTTGGTCCTAACCGTTTTTCTAGTACCAAAGGTGTTCATCTTTTGCCCTGACTCGGCATCTGAACAACTGTGTCACTAATCTTTGGGGTAAAAATAGATGATACTTTTAGTTTTAATAACCATGTAAATGGGGTAAAATCTTTCTATTTTTCATCTCCGATGCCTGTAAATATATGAGATGAGATCAGACGAGATCAAAATATGGTGGAAGACGATATGAGCATATCACCCCGGTGCTAGCATCCTTGCACTGGCTTCCAATTCAGTTCCAAGGTAATTAGTGGGAATCTGTAGGCATTCACACTCTTGAGATCCTCTTACCTTCTTCTGGTTGCTTCCGTACGTTTTTTGAACTTCATCTACTTCTGCATACTTTGTGCTATTTTAACCATTCAACTTTTCAATTATTCAGCTTATTCTGCTCTTTCCGGCAATATCTTTTGGTATTCATAACCTTCATACTTTTTATAATATTCAACTTTTTATGCTTTTTTTGATCCCATTGAAATGAATGGAAAACCTCAAAAATGCAGCTAAAATTCGCCTGTTTTGCAAAACTAACTACTTCCACATACTTCCACTTAGAAACACCATTCAAATCTTAAAATGTAGTCATACTCTTCAGCTATTACTGTATGTCTCGGCTTCTTCCTAACTTGTACAGTTTTCATACAATCCTTCCTCAAGTTTCTGGTCCCGAAATGATCAGATTTCTGAAAATACATGTATTCCTATGGGAGCAAAGCAATTCTGCTAGAGTGGCCCACTCTAGCAGAATTACACTTTTCCACTTTCCTCATTTTCCACGAACAACTTCCGCTCACTAGCTCATATTTCACTCTTTCTGCACATATTATATATCAAAACGTAGGTTTTCAATTTTTGCTTCAGGAAATGTTACCAAAATTTATGTGACAGTTACAGTTATTTGGCAAATCGACCTGAAGCAAAATGCCCGCACCCAGGAGGGACCATTGGAATGGATTGGGACTGAGCAAAAATTCAGAGGACAGCTGGATTCTGACTCATATTTGTAAAGTCATATCTCATAAACGATGCGACATAGAAACATGAGCCTTGTGCCAATATAACTTCAGACCTTCCTGACGCTGATGATTCAACAACTTTTTGATACCTGTTACCGTTTCTCCATAAGTTTTGTTTGTTCGAGTGTAACAAATCTGCTCTTCACTAAAACGGCTCAGATTCAGAAATGCCAAAATCATGCTAATTTTTCTTAGATTCCTAGACAGATTGAGGTACACACATGAAACGAACCATGATTCTTCATCAAAGCCTCCTGAAACTCACAGTGAAAGAATAATTTCGATTGGCCTTATATTTTTCGAGTAAGAGGATCTAGTTCGGGACCAAGGAAGGAGAGATTAATGTTTCCATTAAATTTATCAACATATTCGACGTCATTTTATGGCTATAATATTATATTTTCAACAAATTGAGTGGTTTGAGAGCGTTCCCCTATCCGTTCCGATAAAAACGGTACATTGGTGACGTCGATACGCCTTACGGTTCTTAAGTTATAAAGAGTAGTTCGGAAGCTGCGTTACCTGTTAAAACGGCTGAGAAATTAGGAGACATAAGTGAGGTGCTGCACTCTGGCTGTCTGCCCCAGTGAGAACCGGCGTGTTATTGGTCGAAAAATGGCAGGCCTTTTCATGGCATTAGGTGGAGCTCCCTCTTTTGGTAGAAAAGAGAATTACTATACATTATGGCCTCCACTGTAAAACTGACGTTTCAGGGTTTTGTAAGATATCTTAAAGTGTAACTGAACCCCAAGAAAAATCATAACCCTGCCCCCAGACAACATTTGAAAAATTCTACAAAGTGGGCGGTGCCAGGAAGAACAGAGGGGTATGGCCAAGTGTGGAGGATGAGCGGAGGGGGGAACGTGGGGGTGTATTCCAGAGGACAGTGACAGCTCGCTTAATGTGACACTGAAACATGGACAGTGACCAAAGCGACGTTGGCAGTTTTGCGACTGAACGATCTGATCAACATTCATCTGTTTTGAACGTTTGCCTATGTTGGCATTACCACTCAGAGACCGGACCCATCCTGTCTCCCTCTGTCTCGGGCGGCGCTGGCTCGGTGCCCTGAGCCATCTGGATCTCCTCACCGGAGATAGAGAGGTAGAGGGAGACTTTATGTAGCCCAGCGCCCCAAGCCGTATCAATTCGAGCCGCTGGCTCGGGGCGCTGAATCAGCGCTGCCCGAGGCCGCCGGTGCTAGTGAGGGAGAGAGAGACAGGATGGGTCTGGTCTCTGAGTGGTGATGCTAATGTTCAAAAAAGTATGTTAGCTATGCTACCGAAGTGCTAATGTGATAATAATGGTAACCTGAAAAATGCAACTCCAAACTCGCCACGGGGGGGCGGTATGTCTTATACCCAAACCTACGGGGCGTGTCTGTGACAACATGGCTGCTGTGACACAGTCAATGCTTGTGACGTAAAGATGTACCGCTCTCCACCAATCACAAAATTCAAATGCAGTAGCCACCGTTCAACCCTAAGAGGGCAGCTCTAAGACGATTTTAGACCAAAAAGTGTAGAATTAAACAATTTTACGCCAAAATGTAAAGAAATCCCCAGGAGAGAGCCCGAACAAGATGGCAGCATAGCGTGACAGCTCCCTGCAACTTCGCTCACAAAACTGCCCCGGACCTCTAAAAACCTGGTCAACTACATAAAACAAATGATGTCTAAACCCCAAGCAGCAAAGGAGTGCGCCATATTCTCGAACGCTCGCCAAACAAACACACGAAGCAGCGCGAAGACGGCGACTCCGACTCCAACTCCGGTGGTAGCTAGCAACACTGCTAGTGGTACCAGCAACATGGCTAATGTCGCCGACGTGCTACTTGAGCTCAGGTCACTCCGCTCCGAGTTCAGTTCGAAGCTGGACGGAATTAACAACCAACTGGGGGAGCTGAAATACTCTATGTCAGTGATGGAGAATAATTTAGGTGACATTAAACGAGATGTAACAGCTAATGAACAACGAATCGAGGAGGCCGAAGTCCGTATAGCTGCTACAGAGGGCGCGCTGGACAAGACCGAGACGGCTCTGGCTCGAGCAACAAAGCGGCTCACATACCTGGAAGAAAAGACCGAGGACTTGGAAAACCGCGGGAGGAGGAAGAATATCCGGCTGTTTGGTCTTAAGGAGGGAGCTGAAGGTACGCGTCCTCTTTTGGACTTTATAAATGATATGAACCGAGCCGTCTTACTTCGCTTTCTCAACTACCAAGATAAAGAATACGTCCTACGCGCCACAAGACAGCGAGACATCACTCACGACGGATCCAAACTCGCATTCGTCCAGGATTTTTCAGCAGAGACGATCAGACGAAGACGGGAGTTCAACGCTGTAAAAAAACTGTTTGTTGACATGGGGACCTTCCGAGGATTTCACCTCCAACCGTGCAGGCTGAGAGTGCTACACAACGGGAGGATCCAGATGTTTTCCTCCCCACAAGAGGCCGAGGAATTCTACCGCAGAATCTCCGCCAAATAACCTATATATGACCAGGTTTGAATCGCTTCATATACATGGAGAGGGGTGAGTGCAGTGACTTTTGTGCAGAGAAATAGGCTCAGCACCGGGCTCGGCGGTGGTCACTTAAACCAATTTGCTCTACAACAGTGGGAAATACGAACAATTAACACAGTTTAGAAGCAAAAAAAGTTGTTTCGGGGTTTAGTTACTCTTTAAACTACTTGTAGATTTAATACAAATCAGTTCACCAGTACTTTTGATTACTCTGTAAAATATAATGATTAATACAGTCTCATAGGTACTAGGCAGGCAACAGCGGCCATGTTACTGTTCCAACACCTGGAAAACAGTGATTTCTTTTTTAAGGGCAGTTACACAGACTTGTCTGTTTAGGCGATTGTAGGCATTATAAATGGAGTAAGTTATTGTTAGCTAACTTGCTATCGTTATCCATTATACTAACACCAGCATTTAAGTTAACATTAGCATTTTAGCTAATTTTGACTTAATAGCTAAAGTTAACATACAGAATGGATTGAGATACAGTTAACCAACATGACATCTCTAGTATTTAAGCTAACATGAACATTTTAGCTAATGTTCACTAATATTAGTATTTTAGGAAGATTTTAACATACTGAAAGGATTAAGTTCATGGCAACAAACAGGTTAGTGTGTGCCAACATGCTATCTGTGGCATTTTAGCTAATATTAGCATTTTAGCTAACATTAGCTATTATTTGGTTTTTGGGTTGATTTGAACAAACTGAATGAGTTAAGTTGTTGTTAACCAATGTATTCATGGTTGCCAAGATACTACAAATAGATTTTTTGCTGACCATAGCAATTTAGCTCATTCATGCTAATAATGGGATTTTAGATAATCATTTAATTATTTAGAATATTTTAACACACTGAAAGGATTAAGTTTATGGTAAGAAACATGATACTGCTTGCCAACATGCTACCACTAGCATTTAAGCTAACACTAGTATATCAGTTAGTATCAGAATTTAAGATAATTCAGCTAATTTTAGCTAACACTTCCCTTTAAGCATATTTTTATTATACTGAATGGATTGAATTATTGTTAACTAACATGTTTGCGTTTGTCAACATGGCTAACATTTTAGTTAACATTAGCATGTTAGCTAATTTTCAATAATATTGGTGTTATAACTTGTTGTCAATTTACTGAATATAATAAGTCTTTTAACCAACATAGTTGTCTTTCCCAACATGCTACTTTTAGCGTTTTGGGTAATAATTGGAATTTAGCTGATTTTAGGTAACACTGGCATTTTAGCTAATTGTGAGTTTTTCTATGCGGTAGGGTTGGTAGACTACTTTTTCTTTTTTTCTGCTGATTCTGTGCATTACACTTCAGCAAGTCTTCTACAGTTGACTTCAAATACTTCAGGTACTGGGCAGGCAACAGTGGGCATTTTACTGTTCCAACACCTGGAAAACAGTGATTACTTTTAAATGGCAGTTACACAGACTTGTGTGTTTAGGCAATCTTAGGCATTATAAATGAAGTAAGATATTGTTAACTAACTTACTATTATTATCCATTATACTAACATTAGCATTTTAGCTAACATTAGCGTTTTAGGTAATTTTGACTTAATAGCTAAAGTTAACATACTGAATGGATTAAGATAAAGTTAACCAACATGTTAGTGTTTGCCAACGTGATATCTGTGGCATTTTAGCTAACATTATCATTTTTAGCTAACATCGGCATTTTAGCTAATTTTAGCTATCATTTGGTTTTTGGGTTGATTTTAACAGACTGAATGGGTTGTTATTGTTAACCAATATGTTCATGTATGCCAACATGCTACCAATAGCTTTTTTACTAACCATAGCAATTTAAGTCTTTCAAGCTAACAATGGAATTTTAGCTAATTTTGACTTAACAACCAAAATTAACATAATGAATGGATTGAGTTACTGTTAACCAACATGTTGGTACTTACCAACATGCTATCTCTAGCATTTAAGCTAAAAATAACCTTTAAGCTAACATTAGCATTTTTTCAATTCAAATTCAAAATTACTTTATTAATCCCAAAGGGAAATTAAATGTTGTTGTAACTCATTATGCAAGTTCCTTCAAAGATTTGTTGTAGATGCTGGTGGCTGTGGGTAGGGATGATCTCTTGTAGCAGTCTGCAGATCTGAAGAAGCCTCTGACTGAAGACGCTCTGTAGTTGTATGACAGTCTGATGTAGAGGATGCTCTGGATCTATGGCGTCTTCTTTTCAACTCATCAGGGTTTTGTGGCTGTAGTTGAGGTATTATTTGAGCTTTTGTGATGTTAATCAGCTGCTGCCAGTTGTAAACCACCTTGTTGCCATGCTTATGCATCATAACAAATGTCCAAAAATAAAAAGTATCAGCAAAAATCCTTCCAGCTGCACAGCATTCAAAACCAGAGAGAACAGTTGTCCACAAAAACAATGTTTCTACAAGAAATGGAAGAATTAAAGTTTTAAAAAAGAAAAAAAAAATGAACCAAAGTAACAGAGCTACTCCAACTTGCTGCCACTTTGAGCGGCACAATTTCAGCTAATGGTAGCTAATATTTGCATTTGAAGTAGATTTTAACATACTGAAAGGATTAAGTTCATGGTAACGATTATGTTAGTGTTTGCCAACATACAACCACTAGTATTTAAGCTAAAACTAGTAGTACCGTTAGTATCAAAATTTAAGCTAATTTTGACTTAACAGCTAAGGTTAACTTGCTAAATAGATTTTGTTAATGTTTAGCACCATGTAAGTGTTTGCTACCTTACTACTTAAATAATGTAAAAAGAGTATAAATATATTCGTTTTTATTTGCGTTCTTTAAAATGGTATGTCAGAAATTGCGTATACTCTTCCCAATAATCAATGGACATGTTTTACCACTAGCATTTTAGCTAACATTTGCATTGCAGCTAATTTTAGCTAACACTTCCCTTTAAGCTTATTTTTATTATACTGAATGGATTGAATTATTGTTAACCAACATGTTTGTGTTTGGCAACATGCTACCATACGCTTCCGTACGTTTTTTGAACTTCAACTACTTCTGCATACTTTGTGCTATTTTAACCATTCAACTTTTCAACTATTCTGCTCATTCTGCTTTTTCCGGGTATATCTTTTGGTATTCTTAAACTTTATACTTTTCATAATATTAAACTTTTTATTTCAGCTAATTGTGACAGTTTTTCTTTGTGTTAGGGTTGACACACCCCTTTTCTTTTTTCTGCTGTTTCTGTTTATTACACTTCAGCAGGTCTTCTACAGTTGACTTCAAATACATTTTCTGCAAGTAAATTAAGCTTACAGCATTCACACTGCATTTTCGCAGGAAATGCAACTTTTTCTAGTTAAATAACATATTGTATTGTAATCAGAAAAGCATCCAAGGGGCTCTGAAGGAACAGCAGAGAGCCACTGGTCAGTTTACAGGTCAATTTTTAGAGGGTTTTTATATCAAAGTGTTTCCAGTACTTAACCAGAGCTGGTTCTGGATCCATCTTTACCTGGTTCTGTGAAAGAACTGGTCTGACTATACATCAATCAATGTCTCTTGCTGAAAAATAGCTTTTTCCTTATCACAGGACGCCTGTCAGGTGGTGGTTTTTAATGACGGTTACATCTGTAATCTGTTGTGTTGTGATTGCATTTCTCATAAGATGAACTGAACAGACTTTTGGATGTCTGGGAGCTATTTCAAAGATGGACTGAGCAGACCACATTTCCCAGCAATCCTAGCAGTGACCCCCAACACACTCCTATTGGTCCGTGATGACCCACGGTGACATCAGCGATGACCTCACGGCCAAAGGGGGCTATAAGAGTAGTCGCGCCCATTTTGAATTGTTCTCCAGCTGGAAGTTCTTGGATGAACTACTGCTGAACAGAGGACATCTCACCGGTGAAGATTCTCTTTTGTTCTGACCCGCTGGACCGGGGAAGAACTCGCTTCGAAGTGCTCATACGGTTTGTGTATCTCGTGTGAGCTATATCAGAACTGTTCCCAGACAGTTCGTTAGACGTCGACCTACAGGCCATCCAGCCTGCCTTTGGGCCACACGGTCCTTAAAATCCTGTACAGGTTTTTTTTATAACTCTTCCTTTTCTTGCTCAACTACGGACACAATTCACTCTCCTCCTAGTGGACTGGACCTCCTTCAAGGCAAAGTAGGACTGAACCGGTTCATTTATACTAATAATGTGTCTGGGCATAGATAAACAGAGAAAATAGAGTTATAACGAGTTAGATCTCGTTCATTGTTGGTTAAAGTGTTTTTAAGCGCTGTACCTGTTTGCTCATTTTTGCGTCGTCGCACGTATAAGTCTGAGCTGTGAAATTGCTGTCTTTGAAACAGTCTGTTTTATCCTGAGCAGATCACGCCTTTCTTTTTTTTCTTCCTCTTGTTTTCCCCCTCTCTCCCTCCCTGATAACTACATTGGCAGTCGGGCTCGGTCCGGCCTGCGTTAGCTGGTCTTAGCTGAAAAGTTTAACTCCACTGTCTTTAGTCTGTCGCTAAAGCAGAGGCCTACCACATGGACGCTTCACCCATGTGCTCCTTTAGCCAAAGTTAGTTTTATGATTCTTTCTTAGGCTCCATGTGCTCTCCTCCATCTTGGCACAGAGCTGAGATTTATGACTTTGTCTCCTAGGCTATCTGTGATTTGGGCTCCCTGGAGTGAGGTTCCCCCTCCTTTTCTGACCCGAACCTCAGCTGTCTCACTGATTTCATTTCATGTTAATTGTGTTTAATGTTCACCTATTATTATTGTCTAAGATCTGTAGTAATTTTTGCATGCTTTAGAATAGATGGGATTTTCTATTTCCTAAATAAAGTCCCGTTATCTTAAAGAGAAGTTGTCTGGGATTACTTGGAGTGATGCATACAATTAATGTCCACAGCGTTAGAACTTATTCCTTCATCTATTGTTTAATTATCTGAGACTGAACAATTTGGCTATATATATATATATATATATATATATATATATATATATATATATATATATATATATATATATATATATATATATATATATATATATATAAATAAATGTTCCTGGAATCCAACAGGATGGTGCCCCTAAACTTGGTAATTTTTACATAAAATTATTATTCTTATTAATAATTGCCCTAAGCAATTATTCATAATTATTAATGGCCAAATCCTACCTATCTGCAGCACAACAGTTGGATAATAGCTCATCTACTACTTTTAAATTTATTAACCTCCTGGTCCAGCAGACCGTTTATGGGCTTCCATTTGTAAAGTTACACAGTCAATAATTTACACCAATAATTTGAGTTTTTTAACCTGTCATAAGAGTAAGAAAATGGTAGTTAATTTTTCTAAGTATTATTTTTACCATGTTATTCATTCATTTATAAATGTCACAAATTATGCCTAAATATTTAATTAGTTAAGAAGCAAAATGTTTAGTTTGCAAACTAAATATTAAGCTCCAAATTTAACCAGCTCAGTGGAAAAAGGCCCTTAGAGCAGTTCTTTCCTCTAGTCCAGCTCAAAGTTGGAAACAGGGTAACAGCAGTTTATTAGTGGCAGGGCTTGTTGTGGTAGAAAACAAAACTAAGTCGTGTTAAACAAGCACTAGAACCAGTTTAGTCCTGGAACTGGATTGGTGGGAAAATCTTAGTCTTGCAAGAAAGAAAAAGCCAATGTTGAGAGAAACCAGAAAGAAATAGCATTTGCAGTTTGTTTAATGCCATGTAGCGAACACAGCAAACGTGATAGAAGGCGCTGTGGTCAGACGAGATCAAAATTAAACAATTTGTCCTGCAAACTTTACACTGCACCTTAAACCCACTATCCATGAGATAAAGCTGGGCAGTGGTAGCTTAAAGCTGTGAGGATGCTATCTTTCAGCATGAACAGGGAAGCTGGTCAGAATTGATGCGGAAAATGGATAGAGCTACAGGGCAACCCAAGATAAAACTTCCATCCATCCATCCATCCATCTTCTTCTTCCACTTATCCGGGGTCGGGTCACGGGGCCAGCAGCTTAAGCAAAGAGACCCAGACTTCCCTCTCCCCAGCCACTTGGGCCAGCTCCTTGGGAGGAATCCCAAGGCGTTCCCAGGCCAGTCGAGAAACAGTCCCTCCAGCGTGTCCTGGGTCTTCCCCTGGCTCTACTCCGAGCCCCCTCCGGATGACTGAACTTCTCACCCTATCTCTAAGGGAGAGCCCAGACACTCTACGGAGGAAACTCATTTCAGCCGCTTGTTTCCGTGATCTTGTTCTTTCGGTCACCACCCAGAGTTCGTGACCATAGACGAGGGTAGGAACGTAGATCGACCGGTAAATCAAGAGCTTCGCCTTTCGGCTCAGCTCTCTCTTCACCACGACAGACCAGTACAGTGCCTAAATAACTACAGATGCCCTACCAATCCATCTATCGATCTCCCGCTCCATTTTTCCCTCATTCGTGAACAAGACCCTCAGATACTTAAACTTTTCCACTTGGGGAAGGACCTCATCCCCAACCCGGAGAAGGCACCCCACACTTTTCCGGATTAAGACCATGGTCTCGGATTTGGAGGTGCTGATTCTCATCCCAGCCACTTCACACTCGGCTGCGAACTGCTCCAGCAAAAGCTGTAGATCACGTCCCGATGAAGCCAACAGGACTACGTCATCTGCGAAAAGCAGAGACCCAATCCTGAGGCCACCAAAACGTATCCCCTCAACACCTTGGCTGCGCCTAGAAATCCTGTCCATAAAAGTTATGAACAGGATCGGTGACAAAGGGCAAGCTTGGCAGAGTTAAACCCCTCGGCAACAAGCCTGACTTATTGCCAGCAATGCGAACCAAACTCTGGCACCGGTCGTACAGGGACCTAACAGCCCGTATCAAGGGGCCCGGTACCCCATACTCCCGGAGTACCCCCCACAAGACTCCCCAAGGGACAACGCCTTCTCCAAGTCCACAAAACACATATAGACCGGTTGGGCGACCTCCCACGCACCCTCCAGGACCCTGCTGAGGGTGTAGAGCTGGTCCAGTGTTCCATGGCCAAGACGAAAACCGCATTGTTCCTCCTAAATCTGAGGTTCGACTATCCGTCGGACCCTCCTCTCCAGAACCCCTGAATATACCTTACCAGGGAGGCTCAGAAGTGTGATTCCCCTGTAGTTGGAACACCCTCTGTGGTCCCCCTTTTTAAACAGGGGGACCACCACCCCGGTCTGCCAATCCAAGGGAACTGCCCCCGATGTCCACGCAATACTGTAGAGACACGTTACCCAAAACAGCCCCACAACATCCAGAGCCTTGAGGAACTCTGGTCGAATCTCATCCTCCCCCGGAAGCTTTTTAACAATCGCGGTGACCTCAGCACCAGAGATTGGAGTGCCCGACCCAAAGTCCCCAGACTCTGCTTCCAGATTGGAAGGCATGCTGGTGGGATTGAGGAGCTCTTCGAAGTATTCCATCCACCGACCCAAAACCTCCCACGTCGAGGTCAGCAGCACACCATCCCCACTGTAAACAGTGTTAGTGGCAGACCGCTCCCCCCCCCCCCTCCCGAGACGCCGGATGGTGGACCAGAATCGCTTCGAAGCCGTACGGAAGTTGTTCTCCATGGCCTCTCCAAACTCTCCCACGCCTGAGACTCTGTCTGCCGGTACCTATCAGTTGATAGGTACCGGCAATAATTGCGATAAAAAAAATAAGATAATTGCACACCTAACTTTCAGAAATTATAAAAGCCACTTTACAATTGTTATCTACTTTTTGTTGGTTCATTACCTACAATCCAAAAAACACATTGAAGTTTGTAGTCGTAACATGACAAAAATGTGAAAAAGTTCTATGGGTGTGTGGACTTCAATGCCATTTTATTTCTATATCACTTTAAAAACAGAGTGACAGCTGATCAAAGTGCTGTACAGTTAAGAAATTAAGCACAGCACGATTAAAAAAAGAAAACACAAAATAACAATTACAGACAAAGATAAAAGAACAACAATTTCAAACACAGATTAAAACTCACTTTGGGCTGAAGGTAAAGGAGAAAAAGTGTGTCTTAAACTAGTTTTAAAAGTCCAAGAGAAGGGGTGGGTCTGACCTGCAATGGCAACTACTGGTAAAACTGAGAGAGCTCTATCTCCTCAGGATTTATACAAAGTTTTTGGAACAGTTAAAAGCATTTGGTTGGCTGATCTAAGAGCATGTAAAGGCATGAAGAGATAAAGCAGCTCAGACAAATAAAAGGTGCAAGACCATTCAGATACTTAATAACAAATAAAAGGATCTTAAAATGGATTAAAAACTGCATGGGAAGCCAGTGAAGGGAACTAGTTATATGATCTTGTTTGCTACTGGTACCAATTAAATATTGCGTAGCAGCGCTCTGTGTTGTCTGAAGCTCCCAAAATACAGATCCACACTGATGTTTAGGAAGGATCCTTTGTGTATGTGCAGGTCCAGTGAACTGATCCACAGGGCTCTCCTGAACAATGACTACATGAAACATCTGCAAGATGGACAGGTAGTTATTTGTTCTTATTCATTATTAACTTTGTGGAAAATGTTCTCTGTTGAGATTGTTTGTCTCTCCTGTCTGTTTACACGAACAGATTCTTGCCATCATGGACTGTATGTATCCCACCACCGTGGCCAAAGACTGCCTTGTGATCCAGGAGGGAGATGTCGGCACGACAGTCTACATCCTGGAGGGTAGGAATGGTTGAGCATGGACAAATGCAACTGCTCATCTTTAACTGGGAAAATCCATTCATCCATCCATGGACGCTTCATCCACACAGCTCTGCAGGGGACTGGTGCTGACAGTATTTATTAGGGATTTTGCAGTACGAAACAAGTTTCGCAACACATGCGACTTTGTAAAAGAATTCAGTGCAGCCCAGCCTCCTGCTAGCAGAAGGTATGGCCAGCCACTCTTAAGACAGAGCAGGAACTCGAATGCCTGCTTCAATTGTTAAAGCCTCCTGTTTGGGAACACTTATGACCTGTCTACATTAGGCCGTTTAATTAAACAAATAATAATTAGGTTGCTTCTGCACTAACACGGCTAAGGTAATACAGGGTATATCCCACCTAACCCACATATATGACATCTTGCTTCTTCTTCAATGTTTACATCTGCCTGGTAACTGTAGGGAGGATGTACTTTCAGGTCAGACGTGACTGTGACGTCATATATGGATCTGCCTTTTTTTCAACTCATGCCTGCTAGGTCGGGGTTGCGCCAGCGGGCGGAGGGAAGGAGGGGTTCATAAACGATGCTTTGTGTGTGTGGACAGGTATAAGGTGGGATATACCCTGTATAACCTTAGCCGTGTTAGTGTAGAAGCAACCTTAGGCACATGAAACTAAGAGAAACTCTGAGGCTAGAAACCTCGGAAAAAAAACACCTTTGTGTCATGTCTTTTGTAAATGAGGACCCAAATGAAGCAAAATAAAGAACTTAGAATTTAATTAGACAAGGAACTTAAAACTTACAAACTCAGGAGGATCAAAAAATGCAGCAACGGGGAAAACAGGAACGACAGGGAAGGCAGGAACCAGGCAGGGAAATACGACGGCGAACCAGCTAGTTGTGACTGAGTGAGGACTGTATATATACTGAGGGGAGAGTGAGGATGTGAACAGAGAAAGAGCTGGGAACTAATTAAGAGAAGCGGTTGCAGCTGAGAGGGAGTGAGCAGGTGGAAATTAGTAGCTAGGATGGAAGGCAGAATGGCTAGGGAAACTGGGAGGAAGACCAGGAGCAAAACATAAGGATTAGACAAAGGATTATACTAAAGAGGAATCAAATATAACAAAACTAACTGGTACTAATAAAGGGTAAGTGTCAATAGGAACTTGGGAAAATAAATTAGATGAACACAGACAAGGGCAACCAAACACAAGAGCACCAGATGGAGACAAAAACGCAGTGTATGGAGAAACTCAAACCCAAAGCCCAAACACCCAAGGAACCCAACACTTTGCAGCAGTGATTAAACCATTGGTGTGCTGTAATCAATCCCTTCTCACCTGTATAACTCATGTAACATCCTGTCAGCTGCGGCTCAGTTAACTGCTTAACCCCCAATTAACTTGTTACCACTGTTGACACAGACAGTAGGGCAGTTAGAATTTTCATTTCATATGCCAGATTGTCTTGACTTTGGCAGAAAGCAAAAGTATTGATGTTGCAGTTTCCTAAAAAAAATATTTAAACTGTTATGTTATTTACTTATTTTAAATTTTATTATTTACATTTTTATGTTATCCGAGAACAATTTGTTGAAAAATTTAGTAGAAGTACAGTTTCATTTTAAATGTCATTACACAAAAACATTTTTTTTTTTACTTCGTTCCCTAACTAAAGCGAAAATAAACCGAACCGTGAAATTGAAACCAAGGTATGTACCGATTTTTGGCATACACCTACACCCCTAGTATTTACAGAGCTTCACTTTTTTCCTGTTTTTTTACAGCTCCATTCCAAATGGATTAAATCCATTCTTTCTACACTTCCTTCCCCTTAGAGGGGTGTGGGGCTACACCCTAGACAGGTCACCAGTCCATCACAGGACACACATACACCCACTCACCCACACACACACACACATACATTCCTAAGGACAAGTTAGTACGACCATTTAACTTAGCATGCATATTTGTGGACTGAAGGAGGAGGCCAGAGTACCTGGAGAGAAACCACACATGCACGGAGAGTAATCTAATTTCAAAATTATCTATCCCCTGCCTCAAACTCCCTAGTGTTGAATCTGTAATGAGATAACACAGAGCAGCAGAAAAACAGGAAATGTAAACAAGGTTTACAAAAAATTTATTTTATGCATTGTCAGGCATGTCTTGTTCAGAGTTAGTAAAGTGAAACACAGGGTTGGACTGATGCAGTCTGACACCCCATTTATCAGCCACAGTAAACAAGGGCTCTATCAGTGGAGAGAGATGTGAAGAAAAGCCTGGTGTGAGGAATACAGCATGAGAATAACACCAATTATAGTTACGATGAGGTCCTTTTCTGTTTGTGATTTGTGTATGAAGTGATGAAAGTGCTCTCACACACACTACATGCAGAAGGCTGTTGCTTTGAAGCATCTGTTGAGTTGCCATGTGTTTCTGACACGTTCAAGGACACCCAGGATTTCACACCCTGCTGCTGCCATGCTGCGTTATTAAACTGTGAAAAAAACCTCCTACCAACACTCATTTCTCTGTTTAGCCTCAGTTTTTTGTGAAAACACTGTGATGACCTCATTGAGTCAGGCACAGAGTTGGCAGAATAAAAGGACTGTAGTTTGTCTTTCAGCAGATTTAAAGAGGAAACAATTAAATGTCTAGGAGGGCGACTCTAAAGTGTCTAGGAGGGCGAATAACACATTAGAAACATGGATTGTCGTCTTCTGATTTGGTCTGTAACTGCTTTGAGTAAAGTACGAGTCGGACGCAGATTTCAAACCACACCCAAGAAAGAATTTTGTTTCATTTACAATAGTTAGAATGTGCGACATGGATGGCAGCTTCCTCTTAGGATAGTCAGGTCAGATTCTGTCAAACAAACAGGAAGGTAAGAGTCTGGGAGGACAAACAGGAAGTTATGTGCAAACCCGAAGTGATGGATTACCCAGCAGAGAGGGTTTTCTTGGAGATCTTCTTTGGAGACTCGGACTTCAACAAACTTATATGGATGTAGCAGTAGATGGTAGGAGTATGTCTGCTTACTGGGGATTGCTTCACCCACAGAGCGTATGGTCCTGCAGGCGAAGCTAACGACAGAGACTCTAGGGGTCTGCAACTCCAGTCCTAAGGGCCGATGTGCTGCAACTTTTAGATGTGTTTCTGCTTCGACACATCTGAGTCATATAATCAGGTCATGAGCAGGACTCTGTAGAACTTGAATGCATACTAAAAAGGTCATTCAGCAATTTGATTTAGGTGTGTTGGACCAGAGACACATCTAAAAGATGCAGGACACCAGTCCTTGGGGACTGGAGTTACAGACCCCTGTTCTATATGCTGGAAACTAGAAACAATGTTGCCACAGAGTGGGGAACTGTGGTAGTGATAAGTTGATGTAGACACACAGATCCTCTTCACAGGACAAACCGTGGAAGAAAAAAGGGGTTACAGTGTCCAGAATCCAAAACTCAATGGTAGGGGAAATAGTCCAGGTCAGCAAAAGGGCAGGCAGAGAAGGTAGAACAGATTCAGAGTCCACGAGGTAGTGATGAACAGAGTTTTCCTTCAACTTTAGTACAAACTACCATAGTCCCAAAAAGAAAGACGCCATTTGAAGTCACGGAAAACAAAAGATGTTTCCGCCATATTACTTCAAAAAAACTGCGACTGATGTTTTGCGCTCTCGTTTACTGTGGCAATGCTTGTTCCCAAATCTGGGGGGTGTGGCCTAGGGATGATAGGCTACGTGAGGGGTGAGAGTCCTGTGACTGTGTTTATGTCAAAGCAAGCATGTTCTGCAGATTCAGTAAAGCAGCTTTAAATCAGGTCTCATAAGCTGTGAAAACCACTCTGACAGCTCTTTGGATCTCACCACTCTAATTTCAATGGTCAGAAGCACCAAACAAAATATCTGAGGTTTAAATAGGACAAACCTCCTTCTAAATGCATAGTGGTCATTTTCCAGTCATGTACACCTGATGTGATACACCTGTGTGGAATTTTTCCATATGTGGGTGGGTCTTAATTTATTCCCCACTAGAATTACACAATGGTCTCAGTTTATATTGTTTAGTTATGTGTTTTGATTGATTTAGGTTATGAAACAGAGATTTAATAGGGTGTCCTAAATTTTTCAATATTACTCTATAAATTAAATCAAAACTCCAGCATGTCACTCAACTAATTAATCAGCTCTGAGTGAACAGACCTGTTTGTGTTCACAGAGGGAATGGTAGAGGTGACTAAACAAGGGAAGAACGTGTGCACCATGGGTCCGGGAAAAGTGTTTGGAGAGCTGGCCATCTTGTGCAACTGCACCCGCACAGCAAGTGTCACAGGTAAACACACTCATCAACCCCCCAATACACACCTCAGCTGTGACCCAGCTGTCTGCACTACCTAGCCATCACTCTGGATGACATGGTTAATCCCTTTGTCACAGCAGCATCACAGTACGCTGAGGATCACAATACCTTCCGTTTAGCAGTTAACATATTTTCAGATGTAGACACTGAAGGCCATCCTTTGTCACAATAAATGTGGTTGATAAATGCTAACTGTGATGAAGGTCAAACACAAAAAAGAAACTATCTGCTGTTTCATCTGTAGAGTCTCCAGTCTGGCTGATTACAAATAACCCCTAGTGTTTGCTGAATTGGATTTGAACTCGTAAATCCTCAGCAAATAAATGTTTGGCTGAAAAGAAAGTTAACTCTAATCGCAGAGGTTTATCGAAATATATGTTTAATGTCAAGTGTTAGAAATTCTAGGAAAGAGGCCACACCATGTAGTTAATCCTGTATAAGTAGTGGTCTTTGTGAAAGTTGTAAGTCTGTGTGTTGTTTATTATTTTTAAGTGTTTAAGCTTACTTCCTCTCCACTGGACTACACCTGTAGTCTGTACAGCTGTAACCAACTGGTACAGGTAGTGTAACCATGCCGCCTGTCAGAAGACCCTTTCAAACTGGCACCGAGACATATTCTTTTCACCTCGGTGTGTGTTACATAAGAACCATTAGGGAATTGGGGGTGAATCTTACCTACCACTGTCACCCTTCTTAGCTGATAAAGGTAATCGTCACAAAGCCAAATTTGGAAGAAAGTGTGAAGTAAGTCAACAGCACAACTAACAGAAGTGCTATCATTCACTGGTTCTGCAAGGCCGGCTTCCATATTAATACAATGTAAAAGAAGATCAATTAAAAAATGGTCTGTACTTGTATAGTGCTTTATTTAGTCCTTGAGGACCTCAAAGCTGTCACTCATTCACACACTGATGACAGCAAGCTACATTGTAGCCACAGCTGCCCTGGGGGACACTGACAGAGGAACACTGCCGCTACCGGGCCCTCTGACCACCACCGCCCTATGACCGCCACCAGTAGGCAGAAGAGTCTTGCCCAAGGACACAACGACTGACACGGAGAGAGCTGGGGCTTGAACCGGCAACAAGACAAACTCCTAACTCCTGAGCCACAGTCGTCCCAAAGAAATATTTTTCAAAAAAATAGTTTAATTTTTAAAAATTGCATCCCCTGAGCTCACCATCTTTAGGAGGGAGCAAAGGGGTTGGATGCCATGTGAGATGGGCGATGGCCAAAGGCAGGGACCTTGGCTGTCCAATTCTTGGCTGGAGAAGCTGGCTCTTAGGATGTGGAATGTCAACTCTCTGGTGGAGAAGGAGTCTGAGCTGGTGTGCGAGGTTTCAGCTAGACATCGTCGGACTCCCCTCAACGGACAGCTCTGGAAGCTGTCTCGTCGAGACCGGTTGGACTCTTTTCCACTCTGGAGTCGCCTCGGCTGAGAGGCCCTGAGCAGGGGTGGGGATACTTGTTGCTCCCCATTTTGGGGCCTGTACCGGGTTTATTCCGGTGAACAAGAGGGTAGCCTCCCTCCACCTATGGTAGGGGTACAGGCCTCGACTATTGTTTGTGCTTATGCACCAAACAGCAGATCAGATTACCTACCCTTGTTGGAGTCCCTGGAGGGGGTGCCGGAGAGTGCTCCCTCTGGGGACTTCCTTGTCCTGCTGGGGCACTTTAACTCTCACATTGGGAAGGCAAGGGAATTTTATTTGTAAAGCACACTTTCAACAACAAGGTTTTTCAAGGGGCTTTACATGATCAAGTGGTAAAATAAAAATAGCAGTAAAACGCAGACAAAGCATATAAAGTAAAAACAGCAATAAAGCAAGAAGCACACACAGATTCATCAAAGCATTACAAAGTATATAATGTAAAAACAGCAGGAAATACAAGAAGAATACACAAAACACGATACAACAAAGCATTACTCAAAGGCAGCTCTAAACAGATACATTTTTAGTTGTGATTTAAAAGAACTCAGTGTTTCAGGAGCTTTGCAGTTTTCTGGAAGTTTGTTCCAGATTAGAGGAGCATAGAAACTGAAAGCTGCTTCTCCATGTTTGGTTCTGATTCTAGGGATGTTGAGTAGACTGGAATTGGAGGACCTGAGTGTTCTGGGGGGTTGGTATAGTAAAGCAGGTCTTCAAAATATTTTGGTGCTAAGCCATTCAATGATTTATAAACTAGTAGAAGTATTTTGAAGTCTATTCTCTGAGCTACAGGGAGCCAGTGTAAGGACTTTAGAACTGGGGTGATGTGCTCTACTTTCCTGGTTCTAGTGAGGACACGAGTAGCAGCATTCTGGATCAGCTGAAGCTGTCTAATTGAGTTTTTAGGCAGACCTGTGAAGATACTGTTGCAGTAATTTATCCGACTGAAGATAAACGCATTGATGAGTTTTTTGAGGTCCTGTTGCGACATTAGTCCTTTAATTCTAGAAATGTTCTTCAGGTGATAGAAGGCTGGCCTTGTTATTGCCTTTATGTGACCCTGGAGGTTCAGATCTGAGTCCACAACTACACCTAGATTTCTGGCCTGATCAGTAGTTTCTATCTGTATTAACTGGGGCTGTGTGCTGACTGTTGATCTTTCCTCTTTAGGTCCAAAAGTAATTACTTCTGTTTTGTTTCTGTTCATTTGGAGGAACTTATGACACATCCATCCATTGATTTGCTAGATGCATGTACTTAGCATTTGGATGGCTTCAAAGTCACCTGGTGACATCGTAATGTAGAGCTGAGTATCATCTGCATAGTTGTGGTAGCTAATCTTATTGGTTGTTATAATCTGGGCTAGTGGGAGCACGTGGATATTAAATAAGAGGGGCCCCAGGATGGAGCCCTGGGGCACCCCACATGTGATTTCTGTTTGTTCTGATGAAAAGTTTTCTATTGAAACAAAGAAGTCCCTGTTCTTTAGGTGTATGACCAGTGTCAGAGCTTGGCTTGCATTACCAGCTGTAAGTCGGGCTAGTTCCCGGTGAGAGGTGAACTCCGCCAAGGTTACCCCTTGTCACCGATTCTGTTCACTTTTTTTTTAAAGGTTTTGTGGCTATACTGGCCTGTATTTGAAAGTGGACAGTTGAGAAACAGGGAAAGGTGTGGGGGAAGACATGCAGCAAATGTCAGCAGAGCCCGAACTTGTCGAGGACTGAGGCCTCCATACATGGGGCACCCGCTCTAAACCCCTACGCCACGTGTCACTCCTGTTCACAATTTTTATGAACAGGATTTATAGCCGCCTGCGATAGACTGGCGACTTGTACAAGGTGTACCCCGCCTTTCGCCCATGACTGCTGGAGCTAGGCATCCAGCATCCCCGCAACCCTGAATAGGATGGACGGGTACAGATAATGGATGGACGGATGGATGGTTGCATTTCTAGGCGCAGCACAGGTGTTGGTGGTATCCATTTTGGTGCCTGGTCTCTGCTGTTTGCAGATGATGCGGTTCGGTTGGCTTCATCAGGATGTGATACATAGCTTTCGCTGGAGCAGTTTGCAGCAAAGTGTGAGCAGCTGGGGAAAGGATAACCACCTCCAAATCCGAGCCGGATGGTCTTGAGCCGGAAACGGGTAGAGTGCTTTCTCTGGGTCGGGGATGAGATCCTGCCCCAAGTGGAGGAGTTTAAGTATCTGGGGGTCTTGTTCACAAATTAGAGAAAAATTGAGTGGGAGATTGATAGGCTGATTGGTGCGTGTCTGCTGTGATGCAAGCACTGTTCTGGTCTATCATGGTGAAGACAGAGAAATCTCTCAATTTACCGGTCGAGCTAAGTTGCTACTCTCATCTATGGTCACAGGCTCTGGATAGTGACCGAAAGAACAAGATCAAAAAATGAGTTTCCTCTGAAGGAATGGCTCTCCCTTAGAGATGGGGTGAGAAGCTCGGTCATCCAGGAGGGGCTCAGAGTAGAGCTTCTGCTCCTCCACATCGAGAGGAGCTAGTTGAGGTGCTCAGAAATCTGGTTAGGATGCCTCCTGGGCACCTCCCTGGGTCTCAGGAGGAAGACCCAGGACAACCTGGAGGGACAATGTTTCTTGGCTGGCCTTGGAACGCCTTGGGATTCCCTCCGAGGAGCTGGCCCAACTGGCTGGGGAGCAGCCATTTTTATTTTTTTTGCAGTGTGTGTGCGTGTGGAGGCCTAGCTGTGCCCGTCAACATTACCATTTAAGTATTAATAACAATTTAGATAAATACAATGATCGGGCTGCCTTCAGTCACATGATGTCCATTAACCAAGTTTCGTTGCCTCTGCCTCCACTCCTCAGCTGCATTGCTTTGGGAGTGAGGCTGCCAGTAAGTAGGGTGTACAGATATTACAGGAGTGCTATATTACTACAGTATATTCTAGTGCTGCCATGATTCGTCACGACGGCGTCGACCACTGTAGTAATCGACGTCATCATTAATTTTTTTAAGCTTTGTTTTTCTCTTAAAACTGCTGCTGCTCCTTTCACTGCTTTGTCTGTCTTTCTGCTCCTGACACACATGCAGAGTAGTAGCAATTAGGGGTGGTGTCACCAGAAAAGCCCAAACAGCAGTATCATGGCGAGCTGACAACAGAGCTCTAAAGTTCTGGGTTGTTTTATAAAAATCAAAGAGAAGTATGTGTTCTGCAAAATTCACAAGGTAGAACCTGCTTTCCATGGCAGTACAATGGTGATGCTCGATCATCTTAAAAGGAAGCCAGCTGTGGCTGACAACGAAAAGGGGCAGTCGCCTCTGTAAGCTAATTATCTAGTTAGCTGCTAACATTAGCATCAACAGTAGGGTGATGTCCTCTTTTCCCATTCATAGGTTGATCAAAATGTTTTCAGGGGTCTAATTTGCATACTCAAGTTGACTGGTGCGATGCATAGAATACGACAGCCTTTCTCTCATGTGATGTCCTTCCTGGCCTGAGCTGCTGCCTAGAGGATTGTTCTGATCTGTTCATAGACGGAACAAACAGCGCAGCACTGGTGCAAGACATCAAAGTGCATGTGTCGCGGCAAATGTGTGGCGCAGTGCAACGTGCACATAGCTGGCTTATTTGTTTCTGTGTATGGCAGGTTCCCAAGATCTCGTTGGTTACATGGACACAAAAGCTATGATTAGGCTGAGCAAAGTGAGAGTTTATCTATTAAATGAAAAACTAACGACTGGAGTTGCCATTTTTGGAGGTCTTTGTGAGACTACTGCTTATTGTTTTTATTATTACATTAAAAATAAAATACTTATTTTCTCAGAATGTAATTTTTAGATAGACTTTCTAAATTTTAGATGGCAGTGTGCAGGAAGGATCTTCTGGAGCAGTCTGTATTACAGCAGTTTTGATGAAGGTTCTGACTGAAGACACTGTTGTATTAGTTGTATTGATAGCTGTAACATTATCAGTAGTAATGGTGATTTCATTACCCTTAGCACACGTCATGTGTCTGCTGTAACACTGACGTTTTATTTTATAATTAGGTCATAAATGTTGTTGAATGAGCTATCATCTTAATTGTCAGTATATTAGATAGCACATAGCACTTAGAGAAGCTAGAAGAAAGCTAGAAATTAATGATGGTTTTATTAGAGCAGCTGTGTGCTGCTGCGATAATACAATTTTCACGGGATCCAATTATCGACTAATCGGAAAAACAATCACTGATAGTCAATTATCAAAATAATCATTTGTGGCAGTCCTAGTATATACACATTAAGTTGTCTTGTGGCAACTGACAAAGCAAAATGAACAGGCTGTGTGTGACAAATTCCGGCGCAATTTCCGGAATTGGGCCGCTCAAGGTGGCAGCATGTTGGAGTAGCTCTGTTACTTTGGTTCATATTTTTTTCTTTTTTAAAACTTTAATTCTTCCATTTCTGGTAGAAACATTGTTTTTGTGGACAACTGTTCTCTCTGGTTTTGAAGGCTGTGCAGCTGGAAGGATTTTTGCTGATACTTTTTATTTTTGGACATTTGTTATGATGCATAACCATGGCAACAAGGTGGTTTACAACTGGCAGCAGCTGATTAACATCACAAAAGCTCAAATAATACCTCAACTACAGCCACAAAACCCTGATGAGTTGAAAAGAAGACCCCATAGATCCAGAGTATCCTCTACATCAGACTGTCATACAACTACAGAGCGTCTTCAGTCAGAGGCTTCTTCAGATCTGCAGACTGCTACAGGAGATCATCCCTACCCACAGCCATCAGCATCTACAACAAATCTTTGAAGGAATTTGCATAATGAGTTACAACAACATTTAATTTCCCTTTGGGATTAATAAAGTAATTTTGAATTTGAATTTGAAAATGTTATCTGTCCTTTTACTAACGATCAAGACTGCTGACATTTGTCTTGAGCCCATGGTAGAGGGAGGAGGGCTCAGAACTGGGTCCTCCAACTGCCAAATTACGGCCAAGAATGTATTTTTTCAAAATAGAGCTGTCGGTGAAGGAATATATAGTCCTGAATTTGGAGTTACATAAAACTGTCTTTATTTACACTACTCACAATAAGTCAGGGATATTGTGATTTACATGAGTGCTATTCCTATTTCCTATTTATTTTTAATGAAATAAGTAAAAGTATCCTTTGATTTTACTAATAATGAATGAGAAGAAATACCATTTTCATTAGTGTAGTATTTATAACCCCACAAATGTAGACAATAACAAGGGTAGCTCCAAATAACACAAATTGACAATGTCAGTAGCGGGTGTTTCCACCATTTGCCGCAATGACAGCTGGACAGCGACGTCTCATGCTCCTCACTAGCCTCATGATGTTGTCCTGAGGCAATGCGTTCCACTCTTCCACAAATGCTACACGCAGTTCTGCCAGGTTACGTGGAGGTGGGGTATGATCATCCAGTCTCTGCTTCAGCTGGTCCCAAACGTGCTCTATGGGGTTCAGGTCAGGGGACATTGCTGGCCATACCATGAGGCACTCCAACTTCCTGAAGTCGAGCTGTGACAATTCTGGCACGATGTGGTGGAGCATTATCATCCATGAACAAAACGTTGGGGGTGTGCTGGCGAAATTGGGCGATGATGATGGGTTCTATGATGTCTCTGAGGTAAGTTACTGTCTATCACTCGTGGGGCTCCACTCCTGGGTCTGTCACGAACCCTGTCAGTAGTTCTGTGTCTTGATGCAAGTCTGCTGATGACACTTTGAGACAAATCAAGTTCACGTGCAACATCTGACTGCCTGCCACCGACCAGAAGGCGCGGTATGGCCAGGTGGTGCTGCTCGTCCGTTAATGTGACGTTGTGTGTTCATGGCTGTTTGAAGGATGAAGTTGGAATGAATTAGTGACAATACCAGCTTTTTAAACCCACAGAATGTTGAAATTAATGCCACATTGAAAAGGGTTGTCTTTAGTATTTTTTGGTATTAGCCCCAATACGTAAGGCACACTGTACACAGTGAGACCATTAGGTGAAAAAACACAAAATGAGGTGTGTCTATCGCCCTAATACAATTGCCTCCCTATCCCAAAAGTCTCTGAAGTGAAACAAACACCATATGTATGACATCCACTGAGTCTCTGATGTTATCCCTAACTTATTGTGAGTAGTGTATTTTTTCTTCTCCATCATCCTTTGAGTTGTGGTTTCAGTTCTCCCCTTGCCCCCCTTTCCAAACACTAAAATGGCTTGACCAGATAGAAAACTTCTTTTAGTTTATTAGGCGGCTCCAGGTCTGAACAAAATGCTCGGTCCGCTACAGGCTGGGACTGGGAGAAAAAAATAACACAGCTTTATTGGTCCCTGTGCTCTGGGTCAGGCAGCCACCATCACTTTGAAATAAAGAAACAGCACTGTGACTTTTACCAGAGGAACTCTCCTCATAGCGCAGGTACAGCCTACCTTTGGGTTGCTCTCCGCTGCTTTCACCTAACGCTACCAGGCGCGTCCTCACAGCAGCACACAGGATCTGGGCTGGAGGTGAGCAGCCACGAATGAAATTAAGTTACTGCTGTAGACCTTCAAACAAAAAAGTTTGGCCCATTGCATTCGGAGCTCACATCTAAAGATGTCACATGAACAGTAGCCGAAAATAGGCTACTGTACCAACACTTTGGACTGCAGCAGGTATGGAAAGGTAGACGTGCCGCAATTCCATAAATCAAAATGTCCCAAATTGGACCTTTACACTTGTAAAATTTTTATTAAAACTTGAAATGCATTTGTCAAATAAATTAATCTAATCCTATCTAAATAAATACACAGTACTGTGCAAAAGTTTTAAGCAAGTGTGAAAAAATGCTGTACAAAAGAATGCTATCAATCAAGTGTTAATCATTTATTTTCATCAATCAACAAAAAAACAATGAATGAACAAAAAAGAAATCTAAATCAAATCAATATTTGGTGCGACCACCCTTTGCCTTCAAAACACCATCAATTCTTCGAGGTACACTGGCACAGTTTTTGAAGGAACTCAGCTGGTAAGTTGTTCCAAACATGTTGGAGAACAAACCACAGATCTTCTGTGGATGTAGGCTTTTTTTACATCCTTCTGTCTCTTCCTGTAATCCCAGACACACTCGATGATGTTGAGATCAGTGCTATGTGGGGGCCATACCATCACTTCCAGGACTTCTTGTTCTTCTTTATGCTAAAAATAATTCTTAAAAACTTTGGCTTCATGTTTGGGGTCGTTTTCCTGCTGCAGAATACATTTTGGGCCAATGATATGCCTCCCTGATGGTATTGCATGATGAAGCATCTACCTGTATTTCTCAGCATTGAGAACACCATTAATCCTGAGCAAATATCCATCTCCATTTGTAAAAATACAGCCCCAAACATTCAAGGAACCTCCACCATGCTTCACTGTTGCCTGCAGACACTCATTATTGTACAGCTCTCCTTCGACAAATAAACTGCCTTCTGCTACAGCCAAATTAACATTTTGACTCATCAGTCCAGAGCACCTGCTGCCATTGTTCTGCACCTCAGTTCCTATGTTTCGTGCCTACTTGAATCGTTTGGCCTTGTTTCCATGTCGGAGGTACAGCTTTTTGGCTGCAACTCTTCATGAAAACCACTTCTGGCCAGACTTCTGATTAGTCAATCACTTCATCTGGATGGCATTAAATTGGCCCCAGCAAATAACGTAAAGAACCTCGGCGTTATTTTTGACCAAGACTTTGACATTTAAATCCCATATTAAACAGGTTTCAAGGATTGCGTTCTTTCACCTCAGGAATATTGCTCAAATTAGAAACATCCTGTCCAGGAGCGATGCTGAGAAACTAGTCCATGCATTTGTTACCTCAAGGCTGGACTACTGTAATTCTTTACTATCAGGAAGTCCACAAAATGCCATCAAAAGCCTTCAGTTGATCCAAAATGCGGCAGCAAGAGTTCTGATGAATATTAAAAAGAGAGATCACATTTCTCCGGTTTTAGCTTCCCTTCATTGGCTCCTTGTTAAATCCAGAATAAAATTTAAGATTCCTTCTTACATACAAAGCCCTTAATAATCAAGCTTCATCATACATCAGAGATCTAATTGTTTCATATGTTCCCAACAGAGCACTTCGCTCTCAGACTGCAGGTTTACTTGGAGTTCCTAGGATTTCAAAAAGTAGAATGGGAGGCAGATCTTTTAGTTATCAGGCTCCTCTCCTGTGGAACCAGCTCCCAGTTTTATTCCGTGAGGCAGACACTCTGTTTACTTTTAAGGCCAGGCTTAAAACTTTTCTATTTTATAAAGCTTATAGTTAGAGTGGCTAAGGTCATCCTGAGCTAGCTCTGTAGTTATGCTGCTATAGGTACTGTATATAAGTTTTATATTTCAATTATTTGAAATGTTATCAATATTTTTACCCTATTGCTACGAACTAAAGATAGCAACATTGTATCCCATCAGATTAAAATAGGCTATATTGTTTTGAATAGTCCCCATCTGATGACAATGATATATTTTTTTGCAATTCTCTATTAGATTTTGAATGAATATCAGTTGTTGTTATTCAGGATGGTATACTATAAGTTATGTTTTTGTAAGATGTTTTTAAATCTTGCTCTGTGTGCCCCCTTTTTAACTTTGAGCACCTGCCCCTCCAAAGGTCTTTGCACGGCCCTACTGGCAAGAGGGAAGTCTGGGTCTTTCTGCCTAAGATGCTGCCCCCATAACCCGATTCCAGATATGCTGAAGGCAGTGAATGGATGGATGGATGGATGGATGGATAGATATTGCATCTCAAAAAATCTTGATTTGCATGACAGTAATTACACAGCATTTTGCATGTTTCTTCTGGAATTTTAATGATTTATATTTTGGGATGCAGTGTTTGAAGCTGAAACAGCTCCTTACCATGACCCTAATCTTCACAGACCCTTCACAGATGTTCTATCAGATTTGAGTCAGGACTCTGGCTGGGTCTTTTCAAGAATTAAAGGCAGGGTATACGATTTCAATTTGAAACACTTTTTTCAATACTGGGAGAAATGCTCTTCATATACCGATGGGCACCAATAAGTTTGGAGTTATTTAACCGTTCCGGATAATAGGGTCGTAAGCCAAACTTCCGTGTCCAGCACCTCCCCCTCTGCGCGTCCCCATGTTTGTGCACTCATCTCGCGTTCTCAGCTGTGAACAGGAAGTGAGGTCGCGCTAGCTTATCGTGATAGCAGATAAATTGATTTCGCCAGCTGCATCAATCGAAGTGTTGTTTGTTTGGCGGAGTTTGTTTGTTACGGCAGATACGCTTCCAAAAATATTTCGAAAACGCAAAGGTATTTTTGAAAAAGCAATGACAAAGACTATGCTGACTGCCTGTGCTTGTGTTATTGAGGCGTGGCTTAGGGAGAGAGCCTGAAGAAAGGGGTGGGATTTTTATTTTGAAATAACGCCCTCTTGAACAGCTCTCCCAGAAACGTATACCCTGCCATTAATAACCATCATATATATTGGTAAAATTAAAGGTCTCATTCACTGAGAAGCCATATAATACTTGTTCTTTTTTTTAAATACAATCGGTCACTCTGAGTTGCAAATGTAAAATTAGTATTCATGGTCTTGCCTACCTTGGCTTGTGACCGTCCACGGGAAGGCTGTACTGATTTTGCGGCCAGGAGAGAGCAGAGCTGCTATAGAAGCTAACCGTTAGCAACTCCACAACATGGTGGAACACGTTTGGGCTTGTGTTATTTGTGCACATCGATATCAGCGTTGCAAGAAAGAGGAGCTGAGAAACAGTTAGAATTTGTATTGGAACACCCCTAGCGAACTAAGTTAAAGGTACAATATGAAAGAATAAGATATTGTGGTCAGATGTGAGTACTGCAGTCTATGTAGAAAAACGAAGGAGTCCCCTCTCAGGCATTCACCCCCTCCCCTTCAATGGATTTATTATCCATAGACTGTATATAGAGGATTTATCCTGTGTTGCCAGTTTCAGATCAGCGCCAGAAGATTCAAGATTCAAATACTCTGTAAAAAGGATACTTAAGTACTGAGTAGCTGATTATAACATCAGAGTAAATATTTTAAAATCATGTCATGGGCCAGACAAAATAATAAAAAAAATTATGGAAATTCTGGTATTTTATGGCTAAAATAAAAAAAAAAGACTACAACAAAAACTAGATAGTAGGGGTGTAATGGTAAAAAATCTCTGTTCGGTGCGTATCTTAGTTCCATTTGACTTTTCGGTTCATTTCCAGTACAGTCAGGGAACAAAGTGAAAAAAAATTATGTTTGTGTAATGACATTTAAAATTAAACAGCACTTGCAGTAAAATTTCCAACAGCTTGTTCTTGGATAGCATACAAATGTATATAATAAAATAGAAACTAAATAACAGTTTAAATATTTTCTTTTTAGGAAGCTGCAACATCAATACAATCTGTAAAGACAATCTGGGATATGAAACAAACTGCCCTACTGTATGTTTCAACAGTGGTAACAAGTTTTATCAGGGGTTAAGCTGTTACCTGAGCCATCTGACCGGATGTTGCATGAGTTAAAATAGGTGAGGTGGAAGGCATTACAGTGCACCGCTAGTCTAATGGTTAGATAACCGCTGCGGAGTTCCTTTTTACTGAGGACTCGCGGTGTCTAACCCCAGAGTTTTTCTTTGTTTCATGTGGTATATTTTTAATTGGCTTTTTATAACATTTTGTTTGTGTGATACAAAATTAGATAAATAGCTTTATTTTAGTATTTATGTGCGACAGTGGTGGCAGTGCTCATTCTGTTTAGCTTCCAGCTGCTGCTGCAACACAACGTGAACGTCACTCACTAATTCCTGGAAGAAATATTTTAACTCACATTATTACAGTCAGATGTCCAGTCTCCCTTTATATTATTGCTACGTTGAGAGAATAGGACAAACAAGGGCAGCTAAGCAGTGTCCATTGGCTCAGTAACATCTGTGCTAGCTAACAGCAACCACCGACGCTACCGGAAGTTGGTAACCAGTTAACATCAAAACGTGTTGTTCTGTAACACCGGGAAGCTGAAGTGTTCCCACGGGGGGCTTTGACATCGGAAACGGGCATTCAAGCTCCTGCTCTCAATTAAAAGAGTCACTGGGCATAACATTTGCAAGCAGGAGGCTGGGGTGTGCTGTTTGTTTACAGAGGTGCATCTGTTGCTTGCTAAAGTGAAGCGCTGTCGTGCCTCTGTGCGGAAACTCGCCACGCCTCTGTACCAGACTGAAGTTTCCGTTTCGAATACAGATACATGTACCTTTACACACCTAGTAGGTAGTGTAGGCTATATATGTTAGAACAGGGTACAGTACTTCCAGTGACAATAAAGCTTTGTACAAACAAGAGGTCTCACTTTAACATGAACAAATTCAATTCAATTCAGTTTATTTATATAGCGCCGATTCACTATACTAAACTATAGGTTTGTTTCTGAATCTGATGCATTTCTGGTAAAAATATGTTTGTCGTCAGAAGTTGAGGACTCAAACATTGTATTCAAGTAGGAGTACTGTAGTGACACTTCATAACATTATTCTTTAAGTAAAAGTAAAAAGTACGATGTTGTAAAACTACTCCTTAAAGTAAATTTCTTTCCAAAAAGTAAGTGTAACTAGTTATTACCCACCTCTGCTTTCAAGGTCATTTTCTTACTCCTTTACTACTCCGTTATCATCAAATTAAGTATTCCACAGTTCCACTTCCCCCTCCTCTCTCTTCATGTTTCTTTCAGTTGGTGTCCTTGTGCTGATAAAAGGTTATTCAAGTGAATGAACAGAGTGAAAAGCAAAAAAAATGATAAAGTTGAGCACATGAGAGCATGTATGTGAGTGAAATAAAACTCCAAGGGAAGGAAAGGAAACTAGATGAAATGCAATCCAGAGTAAGTGGTAGAGAAAAAAAATTCTGCTCTTCTAAAAGAAAAAAGTTCCACTTACACCTACAGACGTTCACCTATTGTATAATAGTAGTTACAGTGTATGAACTCAAAAAGTTTTAAAAAGTGAAATATTCAGTCCACTTGTTTTTAAAGGTAACTCGATGTGTCATGATGAGGCTAGTAAGAGAATAAAATTGCAGACATTGACAGTGGAGGAAATGATTGGAGTCTTCCATCTAGAAATAACACAAAAACTTATGAAGAGAGCACAGGGAGAGAAAGACATGAAGCATAGTCAGCAAAACAGAACAAACCAGTAATAAACCATCAAAACCAGTGACTTTATGTGTTGAGGTAGGGGTGGAGAATGGGTTTGGATTCAGGTCAGCTTAGTTAGGGAAATGCGTAACAGTTGTGGCAGAGTAAGAGGAAGGAGATTGAGGGAGGGAGACTAGTTAAAGTGCAACTGACCCCAAATCATTGTTTTTTCTGATGAACTGTATAAATGAGTGTCTAATAGGGTTTTCCACATGTCTGGTCATTATTTTTGGTATTTTAGTAAATTTTTGTAAAAATATTAGTTTTCTACCAAATACCCGTCAGTAGAGTGCCCTCTTCAGTTTAAAACTTCACACTGGACTTGAATTTGAATCTGGCATTGCTAATGGCTCAGCCTCTATGGTTACTATCTGACGCCAGCCATCCTGCCGCTTTGGCGTATAAAACAAGCGCAGTCTCAGCCACGCCTCCATGGTGAGTTGGAGTTGGAATAGCATGGAAGTGTAGCACCCCACCCCCCTTCCCTTCCCTCAAGTGTCACTCGGTTCGCCAGGCAACACCTCCTTTTGACGCATTTGTCAAACCTGAAATGTAGGTGGAGTAAGACTCTGGAAGGGGGGTGAGTTGCTCTTTAAAAAAGAAAATATAAAGTGAGCTGAACTTAAAACACAAAGTAGAACGAGCCTAACATTGGAAGTTAAAGTAAAATGCTAAATCAGAACACAAGTAAGAAGCTTAACGCAAAGGAAATAACTAATTGCTGATGAACTAACCACAATAAAGAACACAGACATCCATCCCACTTTGGATTGAGCAGTTCTTCTTTCTAAGAATCTGGCCGGGTTTATTAGGCCTCCAAAACACTGACAACCCAGGGTCCAGACCAGGAAGCAGAGTGGTAGTTTAACCTACCTCTCTGCAGCTTCTGCAGTTACTCACCCATTACCCCATTGAGACAGTGTCTTGCCCATGGCCAAAATCAAATAAATGAAAGGTTAACCTAATGAGCAAATCATGAAAATCTCAGAAAGATGAATGCAACTTTAAATGAACAGAAATATAAAATCATTAAAAGTGGTTTACTGAATATAAGATATTTCTCTTCAAAGACTTTGTTAGTTAATAACTTAATTTGTGATAATCAGATTGATTTGTTTTGTTTCACAAAAACCTGACTACAGCAGGAGGATTATGTCAGTATAAGTGAAAGCACACCTTCCAATTATTTAAATTCACTGGAAGCATGCATTTGTTACCTCAAGGCTGGACTACTGTAATTCTTTACCATCAAGAAGTTCACAAAATGCAATTAAAAATCTTCAGTTGATCCAAAATGCTGCTGTAAGAGTGACTGTGATGAATATTAAAAAGAGAGATCACATTTCTCCTGTTTTAGCTTCCCCTCATTCACTCCCTGTTAAATCCAGGATAGAATTTAAGATCCACCTACTTACATATAAAGCCTTTAATATTCAAGCTCCATCATACATCAGAGATCTGATTGTTTCATATGGTTCTAACAGAGCACTTTGCTCTCAGACTGCAGGTTTACTGCTGGTTCCTAGGATTTCTAAAAGTAGAATGGGAGGCAGATCTTTTAGGTATCAGGTTCCGCTCCTGTGGAACCAGCTCCCAGCTTTAGTCCGTGAGGCAGACACTCTGTTTACTTTTAAGGCCAGGCTTAAAACTTTTCTATTTTATAAAGCTTATAGTTAGAGTGGCTAAGGTCATCCTGAGCTAGCTCTGTAGTTATGCTGCTATAGGTTTAGACTGCTGGAGGACAGACTGACCACTTTTCTTCATTCTACTACTTTTCTCTTCTACTACTCTCCAGCTGCATTATTTGCTGTTATTTCGACTGTTAACTTTGTTTTCTCTTAGTGTTTTTCTCTTTATAGAAGCTACACCTGGTCTGGTATCCTGCTTAGCTGTGATCCCTTGTTGGAGGGGGGCATTGGCTGGATTGATGCTCACAGTAACTGAACGTCCTCCATGTCCTGTTATCAACTTTTTACTTTCTTTGATATAGAAAGTGCTCTTACATCAGTTCTTTTGTTCTTTGTGTCTCTGCTCTGTCTTCTCAAAACCCCAAATCGGTCGTGGCAGATGGCCGCTCCTACTGAGCCAGGTTCTGGTTCTGCTGGAGGTTTCTTTCTGTGAAATGGGAGTTTTTCCTCTCTACTGTTGCTACATGCTTGCTCAGTGTGAGGGAGGGCTGTGAAGTCAACGACACAACACAGGCGACTGTCTACTGTTGCTATATGTTTGTTCAGGAGTGAATGCTACAAGTCAATGACTCAACGCAATCTTCTGGGACTCTTTAAATAGCTCTTTTAAACTGATTGGCATGTACAGTTGAATTGAAATTATTTTTCTTGTAAAGTTCCTTGAGATTACATCTGTTTTGGATTGGCGCTATATAAATAAACAGAATTTAATTTAATTCAATTAAACAAATTAAAACAACCCCGTCTATATGGAAGGTAGAGGCACAAAATACAGAAAAAAGCAGTAGACCCAGAATTGAGCTCTGTGGCACCACACATGACAAAGGAGTGCAGAAAGATTCTCAGTCTAAAACGTTAAAACAGAAAGACCAATCAGCTAGATAAGATCTAAACCAGGGGTCTCAAACTCAAATTACCTGGCAGACGCAGGAGACAGAATCTGGGTGAGGCTGGGTAAGGCTGCAACAGGAATTCTACGAAAAAAGCTTTGTTAAAAAAAAACTATTTAATCTTCTTAACCGTTATTACTAACAGTACTTTAACTTTAATGGGTTTTTCTAAATACAAACTGTCCTGAACATCAATGGAACATTAAAGAACAAGAACAACTTTTCTAAACATGGCTTCTCTACTTCTTGCTGTCAGAGACCTGACAGTGCTTCCTCTCACATAGCTGAGCCATATTTGGCTTGAGCGAGGAAGCAGTTGAGACCCTCAGTATGGCTTGAGTTCCATTTGAAGCATACAAGGGGCTTCTTGGACATCAAAGGAGAAAGGGGTCAGCAAAAATGTGAAAAGTAGCTTTGTGTGTCTTGAAGTCTGCAAATTTGTGTTCAAAGTCCTCTAGGAGCTTCGAAATAGCATCACCACTAAATGGTGTACATGCATCCACTAGTCCCTTGCATGCTGGGAAATGACGAAGGTTGGTCTGAGAGAGCTGGGCTTTCCATAAAACAAGTTTTTTTTGGAGAATGGTTTCACGTTGTCATAGGCATCACTGACGAGCTATCCCTGGCTTCTTGTTCAGTACATTCAGCTCATGCATGATGTCAACAAAAAAGCTATATCGATGAACCATTTGGGATCACTTAACACAGGAACAGCCACCCTATCCTTCTCCATTAAGGCTTTCAATTCTTCTCTAAACTCAAAAAATCTCCTCACTGGTGAGCCAACGTACCTTGGTGAAGTAAAGCACATCCTTATATTCTGACTCCATTTACTTTAAAGAAGCATGGAACTCAATGCGTTAAGCCCCTGGATCTGATTTGGTTGATGCAATTCACAACAACAGACATCACATTGTCAGACTTCCGGCATTTGCTGGAAAGGGCATGTTGATGAATGATTCCGTGCTGAGCAATGGCCTCCTCCACACCCTCCTCTTCCAGTTTTCTTTGAACAAGCGCCACCACTCAATTTTCCTCCCTTTCATTGATGGCGCTTTGTTGATTGTTATTCCAACAAAGTTCTTCCATTACACACCGGCATTCACAATGGTATCACATAGCTGGCGAAATATCTCTTTAGCAGTGGTCTGGCTATGCATTGGAATTACTGTGAGTAATTCCTCTGTCACCTCAAAACTGTCATCAACAACACGGAGATATATTGTGAATTGAGCAGTGTCAGTGATATCTCTGCTCTCATCAAGAGTGACTGAGTGTGCATCAAAACATTTAGCTTTCTCACACAGTTGATCATAAATGTTCCTTGACATATCAGAAATGCACTCTGCCACGCTGTTGGCAGAAAGGCTGATATTGCTAAACTGACCTTTCTTTTCTGCACAGACTATACTTACAGCTTGTAATATGCATTCCTTAACTCTCCTTGTGTAAATGGCTTACCCGCCTTAGCAATCACCTCACTAACCATGTAACTAGCTTTAACTACTACATTATTCTCTTTGGTTGCTGTCTTGAAAAAAATGTGTTGCCTCAGTAGACAGGTTTTAAGATGGGCAACCCAGTTGGCTCTCTTATTTCCCAGATATTTTGCATACTCCTTAGCATGTTTAGTTGAGTAATGATGTTTGAGGTTGTATTCCTTGTGCACTGCAACCTTTACTGTGCAAATAAGACATGTCGGTGTGCTCATGTGCTCAACAAAGAAATATTGACTTCACTTTTCCTGAAATTGTCTGTACTCATCACCAACCTTTTTCTTCACTGAAGGCTTTGTCAAAGACATATTTGGGGCTGTGTTACAAGATACAGTGGGACAAAAGAATATTTGGCAGCCACCAATTGTGCAAGTTTTCCCAATTAGAAAGATGAGAGAGGTCTGTAATTTTCATCATAGGTACACTTCAACTGTAAGAGACAGAACGTGAAAGAAATTCCAGGAAATCACATTGTATGATTTTTAAAGAATTTATTTACATAACGGTGCAGAAAATAAGTATTTGGCCAAAAACAAAAGTTAATTTGAATCCTTTGTAAAGTAGCCTTGGCTGGCAATCACAAATGTCTCCTGTAGGTCTTCATAATGTTTGCACACAGTGTAGCTGGTATTTTGGTCCATTCTTCCATGCAGATCTTCTTAAGACCTGTGATGTTTTGGGGCTGTCCCTGGGCAACACGGACTTTCAACTCTCTCCACAGATTTTCTATTGGATTGAGGTCTGGAGACTGGTTAAGCCACTCCAAAACTTGAAATGCATTTTATGCAGCCAATCTTTTGTTGCCTGAATGGTGTATTTTAGATCATTGTAATGCTGGAAGATCATGCCACAATTCATCTTCAATGATCTCTCTGATGGAAGGAAGTTATTACCCAAAATCTCATGATACATGGCCCCCATTTACCCTTTCTTTAATTTGGATCAGTCGTCTTGTCCCCTTTCCAGAAAAACAGCCCCAAAACATAATGTTTCTACCCCCATGCTTCACAGTGGGTATGGGGTTTTTGGGATGCAACTCAGCGTTCTTCCCCCTCCAAACATGGCGAGTGGCATTTATTTCCAAATAGTTCTATTTTGGTCTGATCTGATCACACAACTTTCTCCCAATTCTCCTCTGGATCATCCAGATGGTCTCTGGCAAACTTCATACAGAGCCTAGACACGTGCTGGCCCAAGCAAGGAGAATGTAGGTGTTAATTAGGTCGTTAATCTGATCGTTGCAGAATCACCATGATAACGAATCATCTGCATGGATATTGGCGATTGTATCAGTATCAAGTTTCACACAAATCTGTCCATTTCGACTGCTGAAAAACATAACAACCAGTGTGACGGCTATGTGATGTTACAAGGGCACCTAATGTGAAAGGTTTCTCTGCTTGCACAAAAAAGGAAGTGAAGTGCCAGTCATATAAAACTTGTGGGCCGCATTAACATTAAACTTTCACATCATCCTGCAAGGCACAAAATGTCATCTAAAACATGTTAATGATGCATTAAAATCACTTCGGAAAATATGTTTAGCTTTGTTCTTGACTGAACCCTTTAATTAAACTGCACCAATCTGTCTGTCATCAGCTCTTTGTGACATCAAGCTGTGGGCCATCAACCGCCAGGCTTTTCAGACCGTCATGATGAGGACCGGTCTCATCAAACATTCCCAGTATACAGACTTCCTCCGCAAGTAACAGCTCATCATGTGCTGGTTTCAGCTTTCCCCACATAAGATTTACTCGCATGTCTCACTGTGGACTCTCTTTGTAGCATTCCCTCATTTCAGTCCCTACCTGAGAACATTCTCTATAAGCTGGCTGATGTTTTGGAAGAGGTGAAGATTTCTCAACACATATCTATTATTAGACACTCTGCTTTCTCCCTTTGATAAACACTTTATTTGTTTAGTAATCAGAGCTTCTTCCATTTTTCCTCTGCTGTTGTTCAGACTCATTATACTGACGGGGAGTACATTATTCGTCAGGGAGCAACCGGAGACACATTCTTCATTATCAGCAGAGGACAGGTGAGTAAGCCACATTTATCCAGAGGAGCAAAATGGAGCTAATTAACGGAGGTGTGAAAGTAAAGCGTGTACTCCATGTATACAGGTGTCCGGGGTTCAATTCTTGAGCTGGGGATCTTAGCTGCCATGTCTTCCCCCTTCTCTCTCAGTCAGTTTCCTGTCTAATACTGCAAATAAAAGCTACTAGTGCCACAACAACCTTTAAATTAATGTAAAATAAATAAATAGTATGAAATTATTAATATACTGTATTTATTGACTTATTTTGATTAATACTAAGCTACTTCCCCAGAAGAAGATGTTGTGGAGAATGTAATCTTTTCAGCCATCATCTGTTGAGGTAGCAGCATCAGAGCAAGGGACTTAAAAAGGCTCAACATCCTGATAAAGAAGGCTGGTTCTGTTCTGGGGACAGCTGTGGAACCCCTGGAGATGATGATGCAAAGAAGGATTCTTCATCAAATTACAGAAAAATTACAAAATTAAAAATAAAGAAAGTTTCAGACAATCCTGAGGATCCTCTTCATGAGATATCCTACAACATCAGTATGTCTTCAGTCGGAAGCTTCTTCCGTTTCGCTGTAACACAGACTGCTATAGGAGATCCTTCCTGCCCACAGCCAACAGGATCAACAGCTGCTTTATGAAATAAATAGTATGAGCTACAACAACACTTAATTTCCCTCTGGGATTAATAAAATGTTTTTGAATTTGTTTATTTAACTGCATATTTAACTGTAATTAATCAATCAATTCACATAACCTTGTTTATTTAACTGTATTCTAAGGGGGCTTGTCAGGCAGTTTCCTTATTGTGTTAAAACACCAAGTGTGTCTATTTTCTATATTATAACTAGGACATGTAGCTCAGAGTTCATTACTGATGTTCTTTGCAAGTGTGAAGTTCAATATATAATAACATAAAAGGAAAAAAAAACCTATCAAAAAGATGAACAAACTTTCCAAAAAAATGACTGATGTTGGTAAGTCCTGGTAGGAAGCCACTGTGGCATCACAATGTGTTATGGAAAGGAATTATCTTCTTCCTTTAAATAAAGATGAGGCTGGAGTCCGGATTGGCGTTTTCTTATATTTTATTATGGCCAGTCTTGTACATGAGCCAGTCTGGGCCTACGCTCGAACTCCCGCGCACCCCCGATCATGTCTGCCTCCCTGTTAGCAGCTTCTGCCTTCAGTCCCCACAATGTTATGTCTTCATTACAAGATTAACCAAACCCTTCTCACTGCAGCCAGAGACAAAGTGAAAGGCCTACCCACTGACATCTAATGATTTCGTATTGTACAACATTCCCTAGATGCTTTTACTAATATCTAATTATTCAAGTAATTCACATAACCTTGAAATATTCCAGTAACAAGGGCCAGAAGTGTTCAAACTACTAACCTAAAGAAGTAACTGTAAGGAAGAAGGAAAAAGATACCTGGCTTAAAAACATTTTCTTCAAACATAAATGTGTGATGTGCATTTTTTGGGGGGGGGGGGGTTTGAACTCTTTTTATTGTTCTTGTCAAGCATTGAAACAAAACAAAAAATATACCGACATATAATGTAAGTATGCACCGAAATAACCATATACATTATACTGCCTCATTACAATACTGTGCACTTCACAAACTTTAGATAACAATAATAGGTGCAGTATATATATGCACATGCATACACAAATACATACATACATATATATATATATATATATATATATATATATATATATATATATATATATATATATATATATATATATATATATATATGTATATATATATATATATATATATATATATATGGAGGGGCCTTGGTATGTTGGACTAAAAAAATCTCTCTCCCTCCAGTGGCTCAATCGCGAAAAGAGGGGAGACAATGGACACCCCTACCTTGTCGAGCGCGTCAACTCAAGGAAGTCTGATTTAAGTTGGTTTGTCTGAACTGAGGCCTGTCTGTCTGTTAGCAAGACATATTTTGATTAGATTTTCAGGAAATGTCCGCAGTGGGACCAGGAACAAGTGATTAGATTTTGGTGCTGAGCTGGATCACCGTCTGGGTGAGGGGGACTAAGCTGCCTAGTTTAATCTATGAAGGTCTCAGAGATACGTCAGAGAACAATGAACAAGCAGCATCGTGATGACCAAGGAACACAACAGACAAGTCAGGGAGTTTTATTTGCATTTTGCCATAAGTCATCTGTGGGACAAGTGGAGAACAGTGTTCTGGTTGAATCAGAACCAAACAGAATGTTTTGATCTACATCAAAATACTTTAGTGGTGGAAGCATCATGCGGTGTGGATGGTTTTCTGCAGCAGGGACAGATTAGTTGGTAAGATCTGATAGGAGAATACATGGAGTTAAATCCAGGACAATCCTGGAAGAAAAACTTGGTAGAGGCCGCAGAACACTTTCAACCTTAAGTGGAGGTTCACCTTCCAGCAGAAACACAACCTTAAAGATCTCATTCACTGAGAAACCGTTTAAAACCGGCTCTTTTTGAAATACGATTCTTCACTCTGTGAAAGACATGTATGCTGCACGTCATACTGTTGTCCCACCCCTGTTGCCTGCTTCAGCCTCACATAGAAATCTGAGCTGAAAACGAGCGAGCCAGAGAAAGCCACGTTATCTACGTAGAAAACCATACTGGCTATGCCTACCTTGGCTTGTGACCGCGGGAAGATGGGGGCCAGAGAAAGGAGAGCGCATCTCGGCTGGTGGAAGCAAGCCGTTGGCAACTCCACAACATGGCAGAAAACGGTCAGCTTTTGTTATTTGTGGACATAGCTTATCCGCATTACATTTTTTACCCAAGAATGAGAAGCTGAGGAAGAAACTGCTGGAATGTGTCTCGGAACACCGCCAGCGAAGTAAGTTAAGTTCTATATTTCATCGAAGGCAGCGTAAGAGTTGCATTGCTGTTAGCCAATCAGAGATGGGACGTTTGCATATCGTGAATAATAATGAGTTAGACTCGTGATCCTGACGTTTCACCCCACCCACTGCTTCAACAAATTGCAACCTCCGGAAACAGGAGCGGGACAGAATTTTTTCACATGAATCGTCTCACAAGGCTTATAATTGGACTAGAGAGCACAGGAAATTCATTGAAAGAATTAGTGAATGAGACGTTTAAGCTCACAGAGCTACAATGGAATGGTAAATCACAATGGCCCAGTCAAAGACCAGACCTGCATTTAATTTAGAATAACTGGCAAGACTGCAAAATGTATGCCTACAGAATTGGTAAAAAATATACTCAAAAGACTTCCAGCAGTAACTGCAGTGAAATGTGATTCTACAAAGTATTGGATAGCTGAAGACAAAAGCATGCCACACTTTTCAGATTTTATATGCATAAGCAAAAAATAAAAATTCTGAACCTCACAGTTAAGTGCTACTTCTAAGTGATCTATTACATCCAAATCCAATGAAATGTTCTCAGATTGATGGTTGTTACATTTAAAGGTTTAAACTAATAAGGCTAACACTGTATCTAACTCTGCCTGTTCTGACATTCTGAGGCATACCAAGAGCTCCATGTTATTTACATTTTACTGGTACAAAACCTAGAAAAGCACTCCAAGCCAAGGCAGCTCAGTATCAAACCTTTTACAGGTCCAGTCTAAAAATTAGGATTTGCTGATCTCTCCAGGGAGTTTTTATTTATCTTAGAGTAATTATAGATTAATTATAATTCAGAATAATTCAGTGATTTATTTAACAATAAATCACTGAATTATTTTGAGATGAAAATAAAAAAATTGGAATGAAAACAAAAAAGAAGAAAAACGGTAGCAATTTGACACTCTTCAGAAGATAGAAAGTGTGATTATCTCTGTTGAAATGGGCACAACTGAAGTTTAAGTTACTATCACTATGGAAACCGAAAATGAGCAGATGTTTGTGTAATCACCCCCCACAGGTGAAGATTTCCCAGCAGTCCTCTGCTGCTGAAGAGGAGATGGTGCTGAAGACTCTTTCCAAAGGGGACTGGTTTGGAGAGCAGGCTTTGAAAGGGTGATGTTCTATTTTTCTAGGGCACAAATGAGGTGGCGTGAGGCCAAGGGCGTAGGTTTGTTTTTAAAATTCCTGGGAACAATAACCTATAAACATGAGTGTGGTTTGAAGATTGGTTGGGACAATAAATAATCATTCATTTATAGGTATTTATCCTTCTGACGTTTTATTATAATATACACTGTGGTGTAATAACAGGTGTAAAAATTGAAAGCCCGTTGTGTTTTATTTTGTTTTTCAAACGGCGCTGAAAACCATCATTAGACTGTTGTCTGGGAAAGATCATGTTTATCCACATCGTAGCACAAAGAATAATGTTGGCTACATTAACGCATTTCCATTGCAACCCTCACTGTTCTGTGTGCAGAAACGTCAACTGTAACTTCACTACAGCTCTGCATAAAATAAGTATCAGCTGTGTAACATTCCAGAGAAATAAAAAGGAAAATAATTTATTGTAATACGGGGTCACGTTATTTTCCATTTTTCTTTTTTTTTCTTTTCTTTTTTTAAACACAAGCAGTTTACAATTCACATCCCTGACCACTTGTTGCAAACGCGCAGAAATTTTCAACTTTACTCGCAGAGTTCAGGTAGCTGTGATGGAGGGAAATTACATATGCAAGCAGAAATTATTGGGAAAACAATATTTATTTTTATACAGCTTTGGAGACGAACCAATCGCAAAATTTGTAACATGACCAGGAAATGCGCTAAAAAATATGACAGAAATCACACAGTGCATGGACACCTTGCTCCCTGGGGGAAGCGCACACAGACCTGCGCCATCCTTAGATGCATGGTGTAACATAACTAATAGTGGGCAGCTTGTTGTGTGGTTAGTTTCCAAACCACGCAATTCTTAGTTACATACAATTTGAGACTTTATAATGTGTGCCAAAGCGTAGCATTGCCAGTAACGTTATTATAACGGACACATTTTGAACTTGACTTTAGGTGACTTATAGGTTTCTTTGAAAAATAGTTCCTCATGTCCAAATTCTTCTTTTTGGTGCCATCCTTACTCGCTTTTGACACTCATGTGTCGCCCACGTTGCACCTGAGTCCTCTTATGGAAAGTTTTGCTTACAGTTTTGGCACTGCCAACAACCAAACATACAGTAGCTGCAGAGTCTCACCTGACAGCAGGGAAAGGCACAGCCAATCATATTGGTAATTAAACTCTTTCTGCACCTCTAGGTGAATGAGACATTAACAGATCTGTATTTTTCTTTCTCTTTTTTGTTTTCTATCGGGTTTGTTTTTCTTTTCTCAAGGAGATCGAATTATTGGTGGGGACAATTTAATAATAGCTGGATATTGGTGGGGACATGTCCCTTCCGTCCATGCTAATTCTACGCCCTTGCTTGAGGCCTGTTTCCACTAGAGGAGTTCCGGGACATTTCTGGGAGGGGGGAAGGTGACAAGGAAAATCATCTGGCTTTGTCCTCTTAGCCGTTATTTTCTCTGTACAAAATTGTCCCTTTAAGGTATTTGCTAAGATGTCGCGACCACGCCACTGATCAGCTCCAAAAGGTGTCCACAGTAGCAGAGAACAACAAGAGATTGACAGAAGCAGAGATGGTTGCTGTGTTTCTGTTTTCTATGTTGTTATACGCGGCTTCACCAGCCACTCTTCGAGTTTTACCAAGCCAGTTGTTTGGTGATGTCTGCTGATTTCACTTCCCACTGAGTTAAAAACAATCAGGATGAGTTAAGCACAAGTTCCACCCAGCGATTCTACTGGAAAGTGGACATATTTGGCCGGGCTGGTGAAATGGAGACTCATACCGTGAAGGCAAGGCAATTTTATTTGTATAGCACACTTTCAACAACAAGGTAATTCAATATGTTTTACACGAGTAAGGGGTAAAAATAAAAATAGCAGTGAAACACAGATAGAGTATATAGAGTAAAAACAGCAATAACGCAAGAAGCACACACAAAACATATGATACATGAAAACATTACTCAAAGGCACCTCTAAACATGCCTTTTTAGTTGTGATTGAAAGAATTTGTGTTTTAGCAGCTTTGCAGTTGTCTAGAAGTTTGTTCCAGATTAAAGGAGCATGGAAACTGTTCTTTAGGGGATAGAAGGTGATAGAAGGTTGACTTTGTTATTGCCTTTATGTGACCCTGGAGGTTCAGGTCTGAGTCCATTACTACACCAAAATATTGGACCTGATCTGTATTTTCTAGCTGTATTAACTGAAGCTGCATGCTGACTCTTGATTGTTCCTCTTTAGGTCCACAAGTAATTGCTTCTGTTTTATTTCTGTTTAGCTGGAGAAAGTTATGGCACATCCATCCATTGATTTGCTCTATGCATTTACTTAGGGTTTGGATGGGTTCAAAGTCACCTGGTGACATTGTAATGTAGAGCTGAGTATCATCTGCATAGTTATAGTAGTTAATCGTATTGGTTGTTATAATCTGGGCTAGTGGGAGCATGTAGATATTAAATAATAGGGGCCCCAGGATGGAGCCCTGGGGCACCCCACATGTGATTTCTGTTCGTTCAGATGAAAAGTTTCATATTGAAAGAAAGAAGTCCCTGTTCTTAAGGCAAGACTCAAACCAGCCAAGTACTGTACCAGAGAGTCCGACCCAGCTCTCTAGTCGTTCCCATAGTATATCATGATCAACTCTGTCAAATGCTGCACTGAGGTCCAACAGAACCAGCAGGTCTGGTAAACTTACCCAGAAGTTTTGATAGTGGAAACTGGCCCATAGAAGCCCATTTCTTTATCAATTGGTCACTAAGCTGGACTAGGACCCATATATATCTTGCAGCACACACGGTGTAGATGAATGTGTGGAAAAGCACTGTATAACCACTGTTAAGCATGGTGGAGGTCATTTGATGCTTTGGACCTGTTTCTCTGCCATAAGTCCATGTTAGCTTAGTTGGAGTGCATACAGCATGTTTCCCCTATCAAAACTTCGAGGGTAATTTTACTCTTCATGTAAAGCACCTTGAATCACCTTGTTGTTGAAAGTGTGCTATACAAATAAAATTGCCTTGCCTTGCCTTGCCTACTGAAACTTCGCTGTATGTCCATGTCTCCATTTCACTGGGCTGGTCCAACGGTAATTTTCGGGGTCACCTTTTCAGAAATCAATGGAGTACTAGTCTTGGGGTATGTACTTGGAAATGGCCGATTAGAGTCATTTGGTGGGAGCTAAAGTTAACTCATGCGGATTGGTTGTAACTCAGAAGGAAATGAGCAGACCTCGCCAAACAACTGGCTTTGTAACGTTGGAAAAGCTATTGGCGAAGCAGCTTATAGCAACAGAAATGCAGCAACCATCCCTGCTTCTTCCATTGTCAATCTAGTTTTTTCTGGTGCAATGGGCGCCTTGATAAGTGCTGCTGAAACAGTTGTGACATGCGGACGTCTTAGCAAATGCCTTAAAGGATCAATTTTGTATGGAGATACGAGGGCTAAGAGTAGCCAACAGATTTACCACATCAAATGAAGATCCGGTAAAATTACTCTGAAGTTCCATTAGGGAAAACACAGCAATGGTAGGGGTCTAACAGTATACACACATGTCCTGCACCGGATATTGTCCTTATGACTTTGTGTACCATTTGCGCACGGCATCAGAAATTTTTTGAAAAACCAAGAGATTTTTTAATTGGTTTTTGTGGCCACAGTGGCCTTTATTGTAAAGTGGAGAAACGACTTCGGCAAATGTCCATGGGGTGGAAGCGAACCCCCGGACAGCTCATCAAGGACTGAGGCCTCTGAACATGGGGCTCCCGCCTTAACCACTATGCTACGCTGTTTTGAATGAAAATCTGGTGACTCCGTCAGTAATTGTTGACCGCCAGTCATTGTGGGGTCTTTTAGCAAAATAATGATTGAAAACATATAAACACATCAACAAAGAACTGGAATTTAGTCCATAGACCTAAGCTAAAGAGAAGAGAGCGAACCTGCAACTCAGCCATCTGGGCCATCATCATTGTGGTAGACGTTCTAATGGTATAACTAGAACTTCCTTTAGAGTTAGTTGGCTAGAACTTTGGTACCTATTCTTTGCAAGTTTAATACTAAGCTGATTAATGATGTATTTTACTTGTTCTGAGAGATCAAAGACAGAAAAATCTGGAATCCCACCTATGGTCATATTTGTGATTGGAAAATTCTAAATTTCATTTAAAACCCCGAATGGCTGTGGCACGTCTAAAACCAAATAAAAATGGCATTAATAAACAAATTCACTTCACTTCACAGTCCCTATTTCATCAGTGACTACAGCATGTTCGTGAACACGTTTCTTAAGTTACTGAATGCATAGAATTATAAGTAATGAGTAAATCCCACTTTCCTACAGATTGCATCTGTCAGACGGTTAAGCAAACAGACGAGTGATTGAAACTCAAAGTAATGTTGGCTCCAAATGGAAACATCTTGAAAGACTAGTAGTGGGAGCCTAGATTGGAAGATAATAGCCCGTTCCAAATTTGCTGCAGAAGCAAAAGTGGACAGTCAAAGATAAATGGACAAAACAATTTCCATTCTTATTCTCCCATCAACCACCACAACACTGAATTACCTGTTTAATTTGCCAGGAGACCATATGATAAATGTTTAAAACAGTTTTATGAGAGCAATCCCAGGTAGTTTCATCAAAAAGAACAACAAAAATAAATGCGCTATGAACGTCTTATACCAAACAGAATTCTTTAGATTTATGACACCACAACAATAAGCAACAGTGCTCATTCAGGGTGGCATATACCTTTGTTCACCAAAGAATTCTGCAGGGGGGTTGATTTTGTTTGTTAAATGGAACAGGACTTTTTATTTGATTTTACTACGTATGTTCTTTTTTAAAATTCCTGAATAGCTTTAGTTATTTTGAACATAACTGTAGCATGGCAGGTTGTTTTACCAGACAATAACAAATAGGTCGTTGAGTCGATTAAACATTTCTTTGCGGCCCTTTAAGATTTGCATTTGAGTAGCCCTACTATGAACAGTTTGGACACTATTGGTTTAGGACAGTTGTTCATCAAGCAATTGGAACATTCCCTTGCACTAAAAGCTGGTTTTGGCTTCTGTTGCAGTGAAGACATTCGCATTGCCAGTGTCACAGCTGTGGGAGAAGTAACATGTCTGGTCATCGACAGAGAGTGAGTCAGGAGCTTTGTTCAGGGAAAACCGGACTTTGAAAAGATGATGAAGGCTATTGTCATCCTAACTGAAGCTTTTTTACATCTTAGGTGCTTCAAACAGCTCAATGGAGGACTGGATGAGAGCGGCAGCACTCAGCATGACTGCAGCAAGGTCAAGGCGATGTGAGTTTAATAACACATTCTGAGAAAAAGATCTATTGAATGGTTTATGTAACACCTGCATGAAAGGAATAAATTATTTTTATTTTTACTGAAGATGTTGGGGAAGTCTAATATCTAAGGTAAAAATGTTTTGCTGTCAAAATAACTCAAACTTGCAATCTTATCCAACAGCTAATAACCTTTAAATAATACCATTAGCCTACTTTCCCCCCAATAACCAACAGAGGGCAACATGTTAAACCATTATTAGAGGAAAAAGAAGGACATACATACATACATACATACATACATACATACATACATACATACATACATACATACATACATACATACATACATACATACATACATACATACATACATACATACATACATACATACATACATACATACATACATACATACATACATACATACATACATACATACATACATACATACATACATACATACATACATACATACATACATACATACATACATACATACATACATACATACATACATACATACATACATACATACATACATACATACATACATACATACATACATACATACATACATACATACATACATACATACATACATACATACATACATACATACATACATACATACATACATACATACATACATACATACATACATACATACATACATACATACATACATACATACATACATACATACATACATACATACATACATACATACATACATACATACATACATACATACATACATACATACATACATACATACATACATACATACATACATACATACATACATACATACATACATACATACATACATACATACATACATACATACATACATACATACATACATACATACATACATACATACATACATACATACATACATACATACATACATACATACATACATACATACATACATACATACATACATACATACATACATACATACATACATACATACATACATACATACATACATACATACATACATACATACATACATACATACATACATACATACATACATACATACATACATACATACATACATACATACATACATACATACATACATACATACATACATACATACATACATACATACATACATACATACATACATACATACATACATACATACATACATACATACATACATACATACATACATACATACATACATACATACATACATACATACATACATACATACATACATACATACATACATACATACATACATACATACATACATACATACATACATACATACATACATACATACATACATACATACATACATACATACATACATACATACATACATACATACATACATACATACATACATACATACATACATACATACATACATACATACATACATACATACATACATACATACATACATACATACATACATACATACATACATACATACATACATACATACATACATACATACATACATACATACATACATACATACATACATACATACATACATACATACATACATACATACATACATACATACATACATACATACATACATACATACATACATACATACATACATACATACATACATACATACATACATACATACATACATACATACATACATACATACATACATACATACATACATACATACATACATACATACATACATACATACATACATACATACATACATACATACATACATACATACATACATACATACATACATACATACATACATACATACATACATACATACATACATTGTATCCTAATCCTTCCTGGAGCCCTTGGTTTCTATTGAGCTCATCTCTTTCCTTCTTCTTGATGTAGCTGAATTGCTGCATCTATCAATACTGCTCTCCTTTCTGCTTTGTCCATCACCACAATTTCTGGTTGATGAGCCATGTTTGTTGTTGTAGATCTTTGTTCTATCATTCCATGATTCCTAGTGGTGTCTTTCACTTTGACAGGGGGACCTCTAGCCCATGCTAAGCACAGATGTTACTGTTAACGCTATTCCTGCCACCTGCCTTTGGCATTCCATGTGCGCTTTACCTTCAAGCATCTTGCACCCTGCTGTTATGTGCTGAACTGTTTCAGGGGCTTCTTAGTACAGCCTGCAACTTGAGTCTTGTCTGGTATGGTAGACTTTGACCATACCTGCCCTATTACTTTTGAGTTGAGTATTTGTACCTGTGCTGCCATGATTAGTGCCTCAGTATTGTCCAATCTAGCCACTGCTGGGACTTTTCGATACAAGCCGTATCTTCGATCTGTCTGTGGTATGTATCACCGACAGACTGGTTTGTTATTCTGTGATAGTTCTTCCTGGTCTTTTTCTTGTGCAGTGTGTTTTTCAGTTGCCTGAGAAATCCATTAGAAGATCATCACTGCTGTCCATCTTAGCAAGGTATTCCATGATCAATTCAATTCAGTTTATTTATGTAGCGCCGATTCACAACAGATGTCCTCATAAGGAGCTTTACAAGAAAAAACATTTCAATGTAAACATTCCAATCAGTTTAAAGTTTTAGCTAGTTTTCTATTTAAGGGATCCCAATAGGTTTCATCGAGTCATTGACTGGCAGTTGCGCGCCGTTGATGCAGACTCCAATCACACCAATCCCTGATATTCAGTAAGCATGTAGTGACAGTAGAGAGGAAAAACTCCCCCTTAACATGTTTCTAGGATTTCCTTCTTTCACCTCAGGAATATTGCTAAAATTAGAAGCACCCTGTCCAAGAGTGATGCTGAGAAACTAGTCCATGCATTTGATACCTCAAGGCTGGACTACTGTAATTCTTGACTATCAAGAAATCCACAAAATGTAATTAAAATCCTTCAGTTGATCCAAAATGCGGCAGCACGAGTTCTGATGAATATTAAAAAGAGAGATCACATTTCTCCTGTTGTAGCCTCTCTTCATTGACTCCCTGTTAAATCCAGAATAGAATTTAAGCTCCTCCTTCTTATATATAAAGCCCTTAATAATCAAGCTCAATCATATGTCAGGGATCTGATTGTTCCCTATGTTGCTAACAGAGCCCTTTGCAGGTTTCCTGGTGGTTCCTAGGATTTCTAAAAGTAGAATGGGAGGCAGATCTTTTAGTTATCAGGCTCCTCTCCTGTGGAACCAGCTCCCAGCTTTAGTCCGTGAGGCAGACACTCTGTTTACTTTTAAGGCCAGGCTTAAAACTTTCCTTTTTGATAAAGCTTATAGTTGGAGTGGCTTAGGTCATCCTGAGCTATCTCTGTAGTTATGCTGCTATAGGCTTAGACTGCTGGAGGACAGACTGACCACTTTTCTTCACTCTACTACTTTTCTCTTCTTCTACTCTCCAGTTGTATTATTTGCTGTTATTCTGACTATTAATTTTGTTTTTCCAAGCTACACCTGGTCTGATATCCTTCTTAGCTGCGATACCCTGTTGGACGGGGGGCATCCCAGTAACTAAACATCCCCTGTGTCTTTTTACTTTCTTTAATAAAGAAAGTACTCTTACAGTTATTTTGTTTTCTGTTTTTACTCCATCTTCTCAAACCCCCAGACGGTCGTAGCAGATGGCCGCTCTTACTGAGCCAGGTTCTGTTGGAGGTGTCTTCCTGTTAATTCAATTCAATTTCACTACAGATATCATCTCAAGGCACTTTACAAGATCTGTATTCTGTTCTCAAAACAAGTCTATTGGTCTTTTGTACATGCACAGAAAACTAACCTGCTATCTAAGTAAAGATACAGGCTTGGTTCCAAGCATCTGTTAACATAGTGATCAACCATGGTAAGAGTCAAGTCAAGTATATTTGTGTTGCACATTTCAGCAACAAGGCAGTTCAAAGTGCTTTACATAATAAAAACCTAAAACAATGAGCAAACCAAAAAGGACTTTACAGTGACAAAATAAAAAAAGGTAAAGGAAATTGGAATTAACGATGTTCCAGTGATTATGTGTCAAAAGCAGCTCTAAACTGATAGGTTTTAGCCTTGACTTAAAGGAACTCATTGTTTCAACAGTTTTGTAGTTTTCTGGACGTTTGTTACGGATTAGAGGAGCATAAAAACTGAATGCTGCTTCTCCATGGTTGGTTCTGATTCTGGGGATGAAGAGTAGACTTGGACCAGAAGACCTAAGTGATCTGGAAGGTTGATACAGCAACAACATATCTTTAATGTATATTGGTGCTAAGCCATTCATTGATTTATAAACTAGTAAAAGTATTTAGAAGTCTATTCTCTGAGCTACAGGGAGCCAGTGTAAGGACTTTAAAACTGGGGTGATGCACTCTTCTCTATGTGGTCAAGATGTTGGCATGTTTTGTAGCTCTAAAAATCAGTTACACCAGTAGTTACTTTGACAAGGGCAGGAGTGAGAACAGGTTGTGGTTTGGTGTGAGGTGCCCCTTCTGATGTTTTTTGCCCTGGATAAGCAGCATTGTTTGAGACCCACCTCCGTTGTATCATCTGCTTGCTTACTTAATGATGTGATTTGTAACAAACTTTGCACCACAGTAATGTGTCAGAGTGTATAATAACGGGCTCAAGACACACCACTATGGAGAACCAGTACTAGAAACGGAGGTCTGTCGGCAAATTAAAGATCCAGTTTTGAAAATGGTTCATCCTGAGTGGATGCAAGGATTACGGCTGTACAGAAAATGGATGGATGGATAGTGCAACCCCCCAGTGTGAAGATGTGAGGTCATATGGTCACTGGCGTTTCATTAACATACAGTTAAACCTTAAATTATTTATATGCTGGGCAAATTTAGTTTTAGGATTCGGTTAATATGATCAACTGTATTCTTATGTTTTGGGGGTGACCAACCAGAGTCCTGAATTTAATCTCTTGGACAATAGTTGGAGAAAGTTAAAGATCAGGGTGATGGTAAAGATGCCTTAAAACCTGAAAGAATTGGAGCTCATCAACTAGGATAAATAAGCAAAATTCCTATTGGAAATATTAACTAAGAAATTTTCACTGGTTATTGAGAGAGGTATAAATTATTTGATATGCTGTTTTTTGAACAAAATGTTAAAATGTTTCCCCCAAAGCAATATTCCTTTAATATTCCTTTTCTTGTCTATTGAGAGGTGCCTGTCTCGTTCCCTATAACAAACAAGCTTTTCAGTTGAAAGAAAAGGGAATAAAAGTAGATTTTAGGTTTAACTGTCTATTTCTCTTTCAGCACTGACATGTTAACTCGTTTCTTTGTCATCCTTGCAGACAACAAGCAGAGGCTGAATCTTTTTCCAAATTATCACTCAGTGATTTCAGAACCATCTGCACACTGGGGGTGGGAGGTTTCAGTCGTGTGGAACTGGTGAGTGTCCTTTTGTATGACTATTCAAACATGTTATTAATATGCTATTATAAAATGTTTGCGTGTTTAGGTTCATTTAAAGACTGATCCCAGTCGATCGTTTGCTATGAAAGTGATAAAGAAACGTCAGATTGTGGACACCAGGCAGCAGGACCATGTCTTATCTGAGCGCCGCAACATGATGGAAGCACAAAATCAGTTCATCATCAGGTCAGGGTTCAACAATACTGACAAAAACCTAATTAGTATGTTCTTTCTGTATGTCATAAACTGTAAACCTTGATAATATACAGTTATATTCCTACAATATACTGGATTTTTTTAAATCACTGGCCCCTCTTTTCTATTCAGGTCTTCTCCTAATTATTTAAACCAAAACCTCAACTTTAGGCAATATATTTTGAATTAAAGGAAGCCTAACTCAACCGGCTGTCAAGCAATGACTGATTAGTTGTGCAACTGTATGACATCCACCCTGACTTTTGATCATTTGGCTCTAATCAAAAGAAAAAGAAAAAATCTTGTCAGCTTGATTTAAAAAGCTTTCTTTACAGAAAGAAGAAACTATTCTATTCTATCTAATTTGAATCAGTGGCATATTGTTATATAAAACTGCTGTTTTGGTAAACATCCTTTGTGTCGGTTTTTGTTTATTCTTTAACAGAGAGTATTCAGTGTGTACATGTCATATCTAATCTGCAAGTCTTTAAAAAAAACAAGATAGGATCTTTATGGAAATTAAAATGCACAATTTTTCATCAAATCATTATCTGTTCACAAACTTTTATTAAAAGAGTTCAGAAGGTTCTGCACAAGTTTAACAGACACCTCCTCACCTCATCTTGATGGAAGAGATAATTTTAATTAAAATTTTGCAAATATATAAAACTTAAGCTTCACCCCTATCCCTCTATGTGGTGCTGTTCCTGTTCCAAGATCCTTATCAAGCCAAATACCAAGATATTTGTACAGTCTACAACCTCTATGGTATCTCCTTCAAGAGTTTTGATGTTAGGAACTGCAGACACAGACTTATCGGAAAACGACAAAACTTTGGTTTGCTAGAATTCAGGACTAATTTATCATCATGAAGAGCTATCTATAAGGTGGTCAAATCTGTCTGAAGTGTTGTGTATTTCTCCTTCAGAGAAGGTGCGTACAAGTATAGAATTGTATCATCTGTATACATATGCCAAGAAGAGAATGTAAGCTGGTCACAAATGTTATTAACATAAAGTAAAAACACAAAGGGTCCAACAGTAGACCTTTGTAGAACCCCCTTATTCAGTATAAGCATTCAGTAGTACAACCCAGAATCAAATTGAACAGTTTTGTTAAGTAGCTTTTAATCGTTTGATGTGATCAGTCATATTTTACCGTTATTTTGAATTGCCAGTGGTTGAAACTAGTTATGTGTTGTAATGAGAGTGATTCTTTCTGACTGTACATGGATAAATATGCACAAAGTGCTGAGTAAAATCTTTAAGATGCTGATGAAACTGGTGGAGGTGCAGAAACCTCCTGGAAAATGTTACTGCAGATGTAATACCCATGGTAGTAGCATTGTGAAGGTATGGCCAAGAAAGCTGCAGGGAAAAGCCTATGAGCACTTTACTATGGTACTAGAAAGGCTAGATGTTAGGGGAGTGTTAGGGACTTGTTCAGGCTTGAAATGATTGTTTTTATCTCCAACAGCTAATTGGATTCTTTCACATACAGACAGCTAAATTTGTCTGGACTAATCAATATCTCTCTATCATATTATTTGAAACATTATGTAAACTTTTTTTTAGATGTTGAATAATTAGAATATTATGTTTAACTGAATTATTCCTGTTTTAATGATAATAATAATAATAAAAAAGTTTTTACCTTTTAAAAATATTTTTTATTTTCCTGCAGGTTGTATCGCACTTTTAGAGACTCCAAATATATCTACCTGCTGCAGGAGGCTTGTCTTGGAGGTGAACTGTGGTGCCTTCTTCAAGACAGGTGTGTATTCTGTTGTTCATCTAAAAAAGATGCCTAAAAACATAAGATGTAGTTGAAAACAGAGACCTGTGTCTTTGTCCAAGATATGCGAGCAGTCTGCGAGTTGTAGGCTGCACAATGGTGTATGGTAGTAAACACTGTTGCCTCACGGTAAAAAAGATCCTGGGCCTGCCTTCCAAACCACCTGGAACAAGAGAATAAATGTTGACAGGCATCTACCCAGATCCAACCATTATGTACAACAATAGATGGTTGCTCCCATTTAGATTTTTTATTTCAGCAAGAAGAACAGAACATGCTGTGGAAAAGGAAAAAGCATCCACGAAGCTTGAAAGCGTTAACAGGTGTGAGAGAGAACGTTCTATCATGTGTTGTGTGCACCTTGCTCTTTGGCATACAGTTTCACTTTAATGTTCTGTTATCTTTAAATAACCATGTACTTTCCATTTTCAATCAGGAAATATCTCTATGGGTTTAGTGATCAGAAACATGTGTGGGGTCATTTTAATCTGTAAAGCACTTTGAGATGCTATTTTGTATGAAAAGCGCCTTATAAATAAAGTTTGATTTGATTTGAACCCCAGTAAGCTTTTTATCTGAACAACCGCAAAGTCTTTTTAAAACAATTCAATCCAAAAACTATTTACCTTGAACCAAATCACATTATGTCTCGTTTCAACTGAGCAGAACGGCACAGGTCGTACGCTATTTTATGGTCCAGCATATACAGGAGAGCGTTTTCACCACCAGTTGGACTCTCAGTGGGCAGGTGGGCAAACGTTGCGTCATACTATGAAGTCGTACCCCTTTCCCCTCTATCACACTCCCTGCCGGTGGCTGGTGCCTGTGCCTGCCGGTGCTTTGATAGTTTCTGGAGACTAGTGGTGGGGTTGGATGGTTGGGGTGTGCCGGTTCACTCCTGCTGATTGCTTGCTAGGGCCTGGGGCCCCCTGACTCTCTTGGGCCTCTGCTGGGACGAGGTGTGCCCCTGGGCCTCAGGTCCATGGCTGGTTCTGCTCCATTCTCTTTTCTCAAAAGTTTTACCTTTTTTCTTTATTTCAAAACCTAATAATAGCAACAACAAAAAAATGGTGGTAGTTTAAAATAAAATGAAATTTTCTATGAATGATATTATGGAGGATATTATATATATATATATATATATATATATATATATATATATATATATATATATATATATATATATATATATATATATATGCATATTAATATATATATATATATATATATATATCTATATATATATATATATATATATTAATGTGCAAAATTTGACCAATGGGGTTTTTCTATTAAGTATTTCTAACTATGAATTGTTTCTTTCTTTTATTCTTACAGAAGAAAACCAACGGAGTAGAAAATTTTTTTTTAAGCCTTGGGGTTTTTTTGTTTTCTTTTCCTCATCCAACACATATCAAATTAAAGAAAAACTTTTTTCCAAGTCTTTTTTTTTTTCTTCTTGCTGAAGTCCTGAAGGGCCGTGTGTCTTTTTGTAGTACCTTTTCTGTCCACAAAAAGTGTGGCACCACCAGTTACGGTGAAGAAAGTGGAGAAAGTAAGATGTTGTTTAAATCACTATAGATTTGGCACTAACATGTGTTTAGAGATGTTTTTAAAGAATAAATTGGATCTTAAAAGGTCGTAAATACAGTCATTCTTTTTTAAATCAAATTTTAAACTTTCAAATTTGCTACGGTGATGTCAGACACGCAAAGCCCACTAACAGGCTTCAGGCCTCAAGGCGAGTTGGAGTTGTATCAGCCTGATTTCTAGAGGCACGCTGCCATCTTCCTCCTATTTGTTGGATGTTTATAGTTGGTATATGTGAGATACCAGGCTTTGTGATGGATAATTACAGTGAGCTGAACACCATTTGGTCTGTGTAGATTGTTATAGACAGAGCTTAATTGTAGCTAATTTTCCTGAATTCAATTCAATTCAATTCAATTCAGTTTATTTATATAGCGCCAATTCACAACAGATGTCATCTCAAGGCACTTAACAAGAAGTCATTTCAATACAATTATACAAACATTCCAATCAGTTAAAAAGTTTCCTATTTAAGGAATCCCAGCAGATTGCGTCAGTCATTGGCGTGAGGTTGGGCAGATTTCCAACCACAGCAATCCTTCAGCAATCCCTCATACTGAGCAAGCATGTAGCGACAGTGGAGAGGAAAAACTCCCCTTTAACAGGAAGAAACCTCCAACAGAACCAGGCTCAGTAGGAGCGGCCATCTGCCACGACCGTCTGGGGGTTTGAGAAGACAGAGCAGAACACAGAAGGAACAGAAGATCCGATATAAGAGAACTTTCTATGTTACAGAAAGTAAAAAGTTGATAACAGGACACAGTGGATCTTCAGTTACTGAGAGGATCATTCCAGTCGATGACCCCCGTCCAACAGGGCATTGCAGCCAAGCAGGATACCAGACCAGGTGTATCTTCGATGGGGAGAAAAACACTGAGAGAAAACAAAGTTAACAGTCGAAATAACAGAATGTACTGTAATACAACTGGAGAGTCGTAGGAGAAAAGGAAGTAGCAGAGTGAAGAAAATTGGTAAGTCTGTCCTCCAGCAGTCTAAGCCTATAGCAGCATAACTACAGAGCTAGCTCAGGATGACCTAAGCCACTCTAACTATAAGCTTTATCAAAAAGGAAAGTTTTAAGCCTGGCCTTAAAAGTAAACAGAGTGTCTGCCTCACGGACTAAAGCTGGGAGCTGGTTCCACAGGAGAGGAGCCTGATAACTAAAAGATCTGCCTCCCATTCTACTTTTAGAGATCCTAGGAACTACAAGTAAACCTGCAGTCTGAGAGCGAAGTGCTCTTTTAGGAACATATGGAACAATTAGATCTCTGATGTATGATGGAGCTTGATTATTAAGGGCTTTGTATGTAAGAAGAAGGATCTTAAATTCTATTCTGGATTTAACAGGGAGCCAATGAAGGGAAGCTAAAACAGGAGAAATGTGATCTCTCTTTTTAATATTCATCAGAACTCTTGCTGCCGCATTTTGGATCAACTGAAGGCTTTTAATGGCATTTTGTGGACTTCCTGATAGTAAAGAATTACAGTAGTCCAGCCTTGAGGTAACAAATGCATGGACTAGTTTCTCAGCATCACTCCTGGACAGGATGTTTCTAATTTTAGCAATATTCCTGAGGTGAAAGAAGGAAATCCTAGAAACCTGTTTAATATGGGATTTAAATGTCAAGTCTTGGTCAAAAATAACGCCGAGGTTCTTTACGTTATTACTGGGGGCCAATTTAATGCCATCCAGATGAAGTGATTGACTAATCAGTTTCTGTTTAAGAACTTCTGGTCCAAAGACAGCAACTTCTGTCTTGTCAGAATTTAAAAGCAAAAAGTTTAGGGTCATCCATGCTTTTATGTCTTCCAGACATGCCTGTAATCTACCTAACTGACTGGGTTCATCAGGATTTATGGATAAATATAGTTGTGTATCATCGGCATAGCTGTGGAAATTTATCCCATGCTGTCTAATGATTCTACCAATTGGAAGCATATATATGGTGAAAAGAATTGGTCCAAGGACAGAACCCTGTGGAACTCCACAAGTAACCCTTGAGAGTGAAGATGATTTATCATTTAGATGAACAAACTGGAATCTATCAGACAAATATGATTTAAACCAGCCTAGTGCTGTTCCTTTGATCCCTGCAACATGTTCAAGCCTTTCTAAGAGAATATTATGATCGACTGTGTCAAAAGCAGCACTGAGATCTAACGAAACCAGAACAGACACCAGTCCATTATCTGAGGCCATGAGAATATCATTAGTAACCTTCACCAGTGCTGTTTCAGTGCTATGATGAGCTCTAAAACCTGACTGAAACTCTTCAAACAGCTCGTTACTGTTTAGATGTTCACAGACTTGATTAGCAACTATTTTCTCAAGGACTTTGGATAAGAAAGGAAGGTTAGATATAGGTCTGTAATTCACTAAGTCATCTTGATCAAGGGAAGGTTTCTTGAGTAAAGGTTTAATTACAGCTATTTTAAATTCCTGTGGTACGTATCCGTTTACTAAGGATAGATTCATCATATCCAAAATGGGGCCAGGAACCAAATGGAACACTTCTTTAAATAATTTGGTTGAGATTGGGTCCAAAATACAAGTTGAAGATTTAGATGAGGCTAATATTTTTGATAATTCTGAAAGCTCGACTGAATCAAAACAGCCTAAGCAATACTGAGGTTCTACAGTTCTTTCCGATACTGACTCATTTACTGAGGAAGAAGTAATCATGTTTGGGAGGGTGCCAATGATTTTATTTTTAATAAAATTTATTTTATTTATGAAGAATCTCATAAAATCATCACTGCTAAGAGCCGGGGGAATAGTTTGCTCAACAGAGCTATGACTCTGTGTAAGTTTGGCAACTGTACTAAAAAGAAACCTAGGATTGTTTTTATTCGCCTCTATTAATGATGAAAAATTTGCTGTTCTAGCTTGTCGAAGGGTCTTTTTATACAGCAGTAGACTGTTATTCCAGGTTAAATAGGAATCCTCTAGATGTGTAAAGCGCCATTTTCTCTCCAACTTCCTAGTATTCTGCTTTAAAGTACGCAACTCTGCGTTAAACCAAGGAGTCAGCCTCCTATGGCTAGCCACTTTCTTTTTTAATGGGGCTACACTATCTAATGCCAAACGCAATGAGGACGTAACGCTGAATGCTGTTGTCTCATCACTTTTATTTTGAAAGAGTCTCTACTAACAGGAAGTAGCATGTCTATTTCATTAAATTCATCACATGTAACTAGTGCTGTCTTTTTACCCGGTCTTGCAGGATTCACAACAATGTACTTTAACTGAATACTGTACTTAGTAAAGGTCAGCCTCTGTGCTATTCAGTGTAGCTTCTGTGGAATCTACACTATGGCATTATAACTCCTACTGAGAACAATATTTTAAGCAGTGGCCAATTAATAATCTATCTGCAGTTCCAATGTTCAAATACATGTTTTAATTAAAATTGTTCATATAAACCTAAGTCATAGCATTTTGCGTTAAATTGTCGTCTTTATTGTTTCATGCACAGACAAGCAGTTTCAGCTAGGATACAGCTTCCAGACAGCTTCAAGTGATCTCTCCAGCTTTATCTCCTGTCTTCCTCACTTCATCATCTCCTCAAGTTCTTTTAAAATGTTTCATATGACTTTTAAAGTCGAGAGAAAAAGAAAAGGGGTCTTCAAAAAAGTCCCTCTTGCATTTCAGGGTTTCTGTAAAACAAAACAGCTGAGGGCTGAAGGAACCAGCTTTTTAATATGCTTGTTTGAGCTAGGCCAAACAATCGCGATCCCAGAAATGAGATGGAGGTTTAACATTTTAGATGATCTGATGATGTGCATCATATGCTGTACTTTATGTTGATATGAAAGACTGTAATGTGAATCTTAATGAACGAACACAGACACAGCAACAAATGTTACTGAGCCTTTGGTCCCTGATCTTTTTTCTTTCTATTACCACATCCTTTTCTCTTGTGTCCTAGTGTCTCATCACAAGCTGCCACTGCTTGGTATACTGAGATTATATTTGGAATACAGATCTGATCAGTTCTGTTTTTTGTTCAAGGGGCTCCTTTGATGAAGCTACAACTCGGTTTTACACAGGCTGTGTAATCGAGGCTTTGGTCTACCTTCACTGTAAAGAAATCATCTACAGAGACCTTAAACCTGAGAACATCTTACTGGACCACAGAGGATATGCCAAGCTGGTGTGGATGCCTTTTCCATATGTTTATTCATCAAAGTGGCGAGAAAATTAAAAATGGAAATATCTTTAGGATATTTTATTTGTGTGTGTGTTTGGTAGGGGGACTTTGGTTTTGCTAAGAAGGTGGGTCTGGGTAAAAAGACATGGACATTCTGTGGTACACCTGAGTATGTTGCCCCAGAGATCATCCTGACCAGAGGCCATGACAGCTCAGCTGACTGCTGGTCACTGGGAATTCTGGTCTTTGAGCTACTCAGTGGAAGGTATGGTAGCAAAACCTTAAAGGGGACATATTATCCAAATATCACTTTTTTTCATCCTTTTGTGTTGCCATTTGGATGTGTGCTCCAAACATTAATGAAAACCATCCATCCATGCTTTTGCACATTTTTACTGTCAGAAATCTTGTGTTTCTACAAGTCGTTTGAAAAACTGCCTTATTGTGACATCACAATAAGTGAAATTTACATAGAACCGCCCCTCACCTGTCAAACCCCGCCCACCAATTCAAAAATTCATGCCATTCTCATGTGTTGTGAACCCACAGCCTAGTAACAAGATGGGTGGGTGTACTCTGCAACCGTTGATTTGCATACAAGTGACAGAGCCCTCTAAAGAGCTCATTCTGAAAGGGACTGAAATAGTCAAGAATTGAGCTGGTGAGATCGCTTTATGTGAGAGTGATTTTGTACAAAGAACTTCATTAACATGTTTTGTACCGACCATAGACCTATTATAACTTGTTAAAAAGGTATAATTTGTCCCCTTTAATACTCAGTATGGGAGGAGTGACTCAACTTTGTTATGGGTGTTATGTCTTATGAGCTTTAATAAAATGTTCCTGTTTTAAATCATCTCTAATGTCAGTAAACTTGATTTTCCCCATCTGTAGTCCTCCTTTTTCCAGCTTGGATCCAATGAAGATGTATAGCAACATCTTGAGAGGCCTTGACATGATAGACTTTCCCAAAAAGATCTCCAAGAGTGCAGCTAATCTCATCAAACGGCTTTGCAGGTACACAGTGCTGATGTAGCCTAAACCAAGACCAGCTATTGGATGAGTGTATATTGGTCAGAAGAAGAAAAAGGCCTTCTGTGAGAATGGAACAGAGGGGAGAGTAGCTGTGTTACAGCCGGAAAGTTCTGGGCAAGGCCCTGGGCACGGGTGGGCAACCTGATCTGTGTATTGGTATAAATGCATGTTTGTGATCGCAATGGATATGACTCTAGTGTACATTTTGAGTGGGCGTTATTACAAGAAAAGCTCTAAATAAATTCAGTCCCTTTCCCAATGTAGTTTTAGGATTAATAGAAAATATTAATGCTACTGACATAATGAAGAAAATAACACACCAAAATTACAAGGTAAAATATAAAGTGCAGCACATGCATAGGTTTAAAAAAGTCGTGCACCTTGCCACCCTTCCCCTATACTTACTAATATGTTACCTTTTTAATCATCTCTTCATTTCAAACCAGTTATTACGTGTAACATATATTCCCCTTTAGGATGTCAGCACAGAGATCACTGGGCAGACAGTCCACCAGTGGTTCCCATAAAGCTCGGAAGCTGTTATCATTGCTTCTTAATTTTGCACTTAGCCTCTCCATTGAGAGAACTCTAATCACTGTTTCACTGACTTATAGTATGAGAAGTTAATCACAAGTCCAGACATTTCCTGTGACAGAAAAGTCGATTTTTGTCCACCTTTTATCCCTTTAAGTTACACACGTCAAACTCAAGGCCTCCGGGCAAAATCAGGCCGTCTATAGCTATTTATGTGGCCCTCTTGACTCCAGAGACCAACATTAATGGAACATTCAAGACAACAGTTGTGTGCTTCAATATTGTTTTTTCAAATCAAAATAACTTTGTATTTATATAATCCCAAATTAAATCAGTGTAAAAAAGATGTTAAATATTATTTAATCTTAAGAAGTACTTATCGAATGCAGAGACAGTTATTTTTTAATATTTTTAACAGTTTGTTAATGGGAAGTTTTTAGGGATGTGTTTTGGTAAAAATCTGGCTATATGATATGTATCACGATACATGGGGAGACGATACGATATATTGCGATACTATGAGTAAGACTATATTTTGTGATTTTTAAAACTGAATTTAACTGTAGAAAAACTGTCACAGCATTCTAAACACTCCAACCTGTTTCATATATAACACATCCAGTTTTATGACTAGATCTAGATGATCCACTGGAACGAAGAAGGTGAAAACAGCCACCAACTACCACACTTTTAATTTTACTTCAAAAATTACTGTCATCATTAATGCTTCCATTCAAATTCTAAAAAGAAAGAAGATACATTGCTTTTGAATATCGATACAATATTGTCATATAAAATATCGTGTATCGATATTTTCTAACATTCCTAATAGTTTTATTAACACATTCTGTCACAGCCGGCCCATTGAAGACATTTGTGATCTTGATGTGCCCCGAAATGAAAATGAGTTTGACAACCCTGCTTTAAGTAGTGGAGTGACAGAAATTGCTTTGGATCTCTACAAACTTTACATTTTATAATTACATTTTAACTAAATAGAAAGGTGCTTACTTTACATTTCAAAGGCACATATAGCTAAGTTGTATTCTCACTTCCATTGCTACACGTGTCTAAAATCCAAAACCTAGGCATGCAGACTCTGTCTATGAACATTTGTGAAAGAATGGATTGCTCAGGTGCAGAGAGAACTCCAGAAGATAGGATGCCATCTGTCTAATAATAGTGGTCATGACATTTTCTTACTGATAAATATTCTACAGTTAGATTGGGTCTTCAATGCTGAAGGACATCAAAATCAGAAAACAGCTTTATTGGCCAAGTTTGTCCACACAAACTGAGAATTTAACTTTGGTTCCGCAATGTACAGACATTTTAAATATAAACAGAAATTTGGTAGGGAATTAAACTATTTTTTATATACATAAATCTGCATATGTATAGTGTTTTTACAAAAGAAGACAAGATTGAATTAGTGCAAATATGCATAGATCTGGTTGAGCTGACTGTCAAGTGTTCATCTGAGTGAAATGCCTGAATACTGACTACTACTAATTGGACCTTAGAAACAGATTTAAATCCTAAATGATTCAGCTCCCATCTGTCACCTGAAGTCTCTGCTCTAAGACCAACACATCCACTACAGAGGAGGAGAAGCAGTTTAGTAAAAGGGTCAGACGATTTTAATTTTTGATATAGCGCCGATTCAAAACAGATGTCATCTCAAGGCACTTTACAAGAAAAGTAATTTCAATTCAATCATACAAAGATTCCAATCAGTTTAAAAGTTTTCTATTAAAGGAATTCCAGCGGTTTGCATTGAGTCCTTGACTTGCAGTTGTGCCCCGTTCATGCAGACTCCAACCACAGTAATCCCCCATAATGAGCAAGTACGTAGCGACAGTGGAAAGGAAAAACTCTCTTTTAAACAGGAAGAAACCTCTAGCACAATCTGGCTCAGTGCAAGCGGCCATCTGCCACTGGCGTCTGGTTCGAGAAGACAGAGCAGAGACACAAAAAGAACTGATGTAAGAGTATTTTCTATATTAAAGAAAGTAAAAAGTTGATAACAGGACACAGAAGATGTTCAGTGACTGAGAGCTGCATTTCAGTCGACGCCCCCCCGTCCAACAGGGCATTGTACTTAAGCAGGATACCAGACCAGGTGTAGCTTCTATTTAGAGAATAAATAATGCAACTGGAGAGTAGTAGAACAGAAAAGTAGCAGAGTGAAGAAAAGTGATCAGTCTGTCCTCCAACAGTTTAAACTTATAGCAACATAAATACAGAGATAGCTCAGGATGACCTAAGCCATTCTAACTATAAGCTTTATAAAAAGGGAAAGTTTTAAGCCTGGTCTTAAAAGTAGACAGAGTGTCTGCCTGACGGACTAAAAACTGGGAGCTGGTTCTACAGGAGAGGAGCCCGATAACTAAAAGATCTGCCTCCCATTCTACTTAAAGAAATCCTAGGAACCACCAGGAAACCTGCAGTCTGAGAGCAAAGTGCTCTGTTAGGAACATTTACAGTGGGGTTAAAAAGTATTTAGTCAGCCACCAATTGTGCAAGTTCTCCCACTTAAAAAGATGAGAGAGGCCTGTAATTTTCATCATAGGTATACCTCATCTATGAGAGACAAAATGACCAAAAAAAAAGGAAAATAAGTATTTGGTCACCTACAAACAAGCAAGATTTCTGTTAGGTTTCTGTGACTGTGTGCTGGAGAGTGGTGTGTGCGTGTGTTCCTCCTCCTACCTTCTCTGCAGGGCGTGTCAGGCAGCAGCTCCAGCTGGTTCCAATCACCACTCATCATTCTCCAGTTTAAAAGGGGAGCGGATCCTGGAGGCTGGCGCCAGTTGGTTCTCGGTTCTAGCGTGGTATATGGCCAAGCTCACTCTCGAACAATCTTTGATAAAAAGAGCAAGTATTTTCCAGTACTTACCCTTTGCTTTCCTTGTTGTTTTCCCCAGAAGCTTCTACGACAAATTCCCGGATTCCTCCAAGCGGAAGATTCTCCTTCAGCCTGAGTCCTGTCCTGGTCAGCCTCTGCACCACTTACCCACTGGCGATGTTTCTTCCATACTCACCTTCATCACTGTATTCCACTTAGCTGCTTGCCTGTCCGCCCAGAAGACACCGCCACCCAATATACAAAAGAAGCTTACCAACTTCCATCATCCCTCCGGATCATCCTCCGAACTCCTCAAAGACTCTTCACCTGAGAGAAACAAGGATTAGCAAACATCAAACACCCATCTCCAGCCAACCTCAGATCACGGATTCCTACAGTTCCCTCTCTCCGTCACCACTTACTGGACAACAAGTAAGATCCTCCTCTACACCTCTTCAAGATATCACATCACCTCCGGCTGTGTTTAACCTTGTACCTGTTTCCTCTCCTAGTCCGGTCCAAATCTCCTGGTTCTTCCCGAGATGACCCTCTGGCTTTTCCTCCCACTCCTTTCTGTTCAATAAACCTTTTACAAACACAAATCATCGTCTGTTTGCTGACTGGAATTGTAGCCGCTTAAAGAGTCAAAACAACCGATCATGTCAATTTCTGGCTTTCACAGACCTGTAACTCTTCTGTAAGAGGCTCCTCTGTCCTCCACTCGTTACCTGTACTAATGACACATGTGTGAACTTGTTATAAGTATAATAGACACCTGTCCACAACCTCAAACAGTCACACTACAAACTCCATTTTGCCTAAGACCAAAGAGCTGTCAAAGGACACCAGAAACAAAATTGTAGACCTGCACCAGGCTGGGAAGACTTAATCTGCAATAGGTAAACGGCTTGTTGTGAAGAAATCAACTATGGGAGCAATTATTAGAAAATGGAAGGCATACAAGACCACTGATAATCTCCCTCGATCTGGGGCTCCAGACAAGATCTCACCCCATGGGGTCAAAATGATCACAAGAACTGTGAGCAAAAATCCCAGAGCCACATGGGGGGGACCTAGTGAATGACCTGCAGAGAGCTGGGACCAAAGTAACAAAGACTATCATCAGTAACACATTACGCTGCCAGGGACTCAAATCCTGCAGTGCCAGACGGGTCCCCCTGCTTAAGCTAGTACATGTTTAGGCCCGTCTGAAATTTGTTAGAGAGCATTTGGATGATTAAGAAGAGGATTGGGAGAATGTCATATGGTCACATGAAACCAAAATAACTTTTTGGTAAAAACTCTACTTGTGTTTGGAGGAGTAAGAATGCTGAGTTGCATCCAATTCCAAAATATTTTATTGATCCCAGAGGGAAATTAAGTGTTGGTATAGCTCATATAATTAATTTTTTAAAGAGTTGTTGTAGATAATGATGGCTGTGGGCAGGAAGGATTTCCTGCAGCGAAACTGAAGAAGCCTCTAACTGAAGACGCTCTGTTGTTGTATGACAGTCTCATGAAGAGGATGCTCAGGGTTGTCCATAATGTTTTTGATTTTATGAAGAATCTTTCTTTGCATCATCTCCAGAGGTTCCACAGTCGTCCCCAGAACAGAACCAGCCTTCTTTATCAGGTTGTTTAGCCTTTTTAAATCCCTGACTCTGATGCTGCTACCCAAACAGATAATGGCTGAAGAGATTACACTCTCAACAACAGACTTGTAGAAGATCTGCAGCATCTTGCTGCAAACCTTGAAGGACATAAGCTTCCTCAAGAAGTACAGTCTGCTCTGTCCCTTCTTGTAGACAGTTTCACTGTTCAGTCTCCAGTCCAGTCTGGTTCTGATACGTTCGTGTTTGCTGGGTCAGGGGTGCCAACATGAGTCTCTCCAGGACCTTCATGATGTGGGATGTAAGGGCAACAGGTCTATAGTCATTGATGACTGATGGGTGGGTTCTCTTTGGTACTGGAACAAGGCAGGATGTCTTCCACAACACTGGAACCTTCTCAAATCTTAAACGAAAACCTTCAATCCAAAGGACATCATCCCTACTGTGAAGCACGGGGGGACATCATGCTTTGCGGCTGTTTTTCTGCAAAGGGACAAGGACAACCAATACGTCTAAAGGAAAGAATGAATTGGGCCATGCATTGTGGGATTTTGAGTGGAACCCTTCTTCCATCAGCAAGGGCATTGAAGATGAAACGTGGCTGAGTCTTTCAGCATGACAATGATCCCAAACACACTGCCCGGGTAACGAAGGAGTGGCTTCGTAAGAAGCATTTCAAGGTGTTGAAGTGACCTAGCCAGTCTCCAGATCTTAACCCCATAGAAAATCTTTGGAGGGACCTGAAACTGCTTGTTGCCCGGCGACAGCCACAAAATTTCACTACTCTATAGGAGATCTGCATGGAGGAGTGGATCAAAATACCAGCAACAGTGAGTGAAAACCTTGTGAAGACTTACAGAAAACATTTGACCTCTGACATTGCCAACAAAGGGTATATAACAAAGTATTGAGATGAACCTTTGTTATTGACCAAATACTTATTTTCCATCATGATTTGCAAATAAATTCTTTAAAGATCAGACCATGTGATTTTCTGGATCTTTTTTACTCACTTTGTCTCTCATAGTTGAGGTGTGCATGATATATATGATGAATATTACAGGCCTCTCTCATCTTTTCAAGTGGGAGAACTTGCACAGTTGGTGGCTCACTAAATACTTTTTTACCCCACTGTAGAACAATCAGCTCTCAGATGTATGATGGAGCTTGGTTTTTAAGGGCTTTATATGTAGGAAAAAGGATCTTAAATTATTTCATGGATTTAACAGGGAGCTAATGAAGGGAGGCAAAAACCGGAGAAATGTGATCTCTCTTTTTAACATTCATCAGAACTCTTGCTGCAGCATTTTGGATCAACTGAAGGCTTTTAATTGCATTTTGTGGACTTCCTGATAGTGAAGAATTACAGCAGTCCAGCCTAGAAGTAAAAAAGGAATGGACAAGTTTTTAAGCATCACTTGTGGACAGGATGTTTCTAATTTTAGCAATAATCCGGAGATGAAAGAAGGAAATCCTAGAAACCTGTTTAAAATCGGATTTGAATGTTATGTCCTGGTCAAAAATAAGACTGAAGTTCTTTACCTTATTACCGGAAGCCAATTTAATGCCATCCAGATTATTCATTTTTTAAACCTTCTGGTTCAAAGACTACAACTTCTCTCTTATCAGAATTTAAAAGCTGAAAGTTTAGAAATATCCAGGTTTTCATGTCTTCAAGACATGCCTGTAATCTATCTAACTGATTGGATTAATCAGGATTTATGGATGAATACAGTTGATTATCATCCGCATAGCTGTGGAATTTTATGCCATGGTGTCTAATGATTTTACCAATTGGAAGCATATAGCGTATATATTAAAAATCATTGGTTCAAGCACAGAACCCTGTAGTACTCCACAAGTAACCCCTGAGTGTGAAGAAGATCGGACAATATTAAAATACGTCTGTAATGTCCGACTGTCTAACGTGTTTTTACAAACACTGCATCATGTTTTCAGTATGACAGTTCACTCTGGAAGTATTTTCAAATGCATTAAGTCAGATCTTGGTGATACAAGTTGAAAATGACTAACACAGCTGTATACAAATTATTTTGTTATTGTGATTACTATAACCATGATGGTTTTTCATGAGTTTATATTTTGGTGCCCCCATAGCACTTGGTGCGTGACGTGCGTGGGCGGAGCACTGGCACTGGTCATGGGAACCTCCAGACTGATCTAGAATGCTGGTGTCCAGTTTGTACTTATCCACCACGTGATCTTGGATAAGGAGATGACAATGGATTTATTTCCAGGGCTAAGTTCTCCCAAAAAGCTCACTCAGGTCCTCTAATTCCAGTCTACTCAGCATCCCTAGAATTAGAACCAAACATGGAGAATCAGCTTTCAGCTTCTATGCTCCCCTTATCTGGAACAAACTTCCAGACGACTGCAAAGCTGCTGAAACACTAAACTGTTTTAAATTAAGGCTAAAAACCCATCTGTTTAGAGCTGCTTTTGAGTAATGTTTCAGTGTGTCATGTTTTTTGTATTTTATGCTTTATTGCTGTTTTTATTCTATCCCCTAATCACCCAAAGCACCGTAAATTACCTTGTTTTTGAAAGTGTACTATACAAATACAATTGCCTTCCCTTTCCTTCTTTGCCTTACCAGCTTTTTGTTTCTGTTTCTTAGGGACAATCCTACAGAGAGATTGGGCAATCAAAAGAATGGAGTGAAGGATGTTCAGAAACACAAGTGAGTCCTTACAGATAATTCTCAGTACTTGGCTTGTTAAATGAGGTTGTTTTCACAGAAGCATGAGCTTGTCTTCAGGTGGTTTGAGGGCTTCAGCTGGGATGGTCTGCAGCAGGGAACCATAAACCCTCCATTCATCCCCACAGTGGGTATTTGCCATTTTGTTCCATTTTATAACTGAAAGCTTTAAGGTGCTTTAACTCTGTATTTTTTCCTCAGGTGGAAGGGCCGTTGGACAGCAGCAACTTTGACTATTTCCCTTATGATAATGAAGAGAATCCTCCTGATGAAGAGTCTGGGTGGGACATTGAATTTTAACAGAAAAGAAGAAAATCTACTTTTTGAAGCAGAAAGTTGAGCGATAAATAAGAGCTGGGGGGGGTTCTTATAAGCAGTTATATAAAGAACAAAATAACCTCAAGATAATAGAGGCCAATGTGAGTAGATGCAGAATTAAAGTATACAGAACAGTCACTTTCCTGTGACATCAGGTGGAATTAGACCTTGTGAGATGGTCTTAATTTTATTTGTCTATACAAACAAGTTTCCAAGTTTCAAAAAAAGTGTAATCTGACTTAAAGTGTAAAGTCATATATTATAAAAGAAAGTAAAAATTAATTTCAACACAATAAGAGTAGTAGAAATATGATCAATTTTATATAACAGAAGCCGAGATGGAAGTTACATTTGAAAAACTGAAGTTTACATACCCTCATCAATGAATATTAATATTAAATTGGGCCCTTAATAATTAATTTAGACCTTTCCTCTAGCCTTCTATTTTCTGGTTCGAATGATTCTACAACTCCCAACCTCAATGGCTTGCAAAACAAGAATCGGCTGTACAAGATTGAAGTGGTTTTTCATTTTCTCTGACTTAGAGGGACAAATATACATATAGGCTCAAATATATACATAAACTTCCACTAATATAAGGCACAGTATTACAAACTTGTGACTTGACTACAAATTTCTCTCTATCTACAAGCTTCTGAGTGGATATCTGACCACTGATCATTAAGAAATTGGTAGAGTTCACCTGAATTGTTTGCTTTGCTGCCACAGATCTGAATTTTACCCACAATCTGCACTTTTTCAACAAGAGTGAGGTTTGGGGCTTTTGGAAGGTATTCCAGAAGCGTAGCTATTTTCACTGTGTAATGGAACTAATTAATAGGAACAGCATTCCTTGTATTAGATGTAAACAGTTTAGCAGAAATAGGATGTCTAAAGAGAACAAATATGATGGACTTGATATGTGTCAGAGTGCGGGATGAGGACATCAACAAAGACTTATTATGTTATAGCTAATTATTCTAGCCTTGAAAGACTGTTTCATGCATTGATATTGGACTGGGACAGGGCGGCTCTGCAGAAAGGACAAGAAGAGCGTTGTGGGAGATACAGTAAGAATAGATGCTCAGTACTATACATATGTTTGTTCAGCAGTGGGTCAACTTATAAAAACGCTATGTGTATACTATTCTCTTTGATGGGTGAGAACCTTATTAAATAATTTAATGACTGAAGAAACAGCCTCATCCTTTAATAAAGATTTTTTTCCATAACAACTGTATACAATGTTCAATACAGGTCATGGCAGGCTAGAGCTTTAGTGTTCTTGGGTTGTTTTTAAACATCTGCCTAACCAATCTTATTTCACCTGATGTTGAAAGTTTGATTTACATGAATATAAAATAATTATATTTACATAAAATAACCAGAATCAGTTTTATTGCCATATGTGTGAACAGGTTCACAACATTAGGAAAGTGCTGTGGTACTTTGCAAACATAAGATAAACACTTCTAAGCATGCAATGGATAAAAATAAAATGTGGTAAACAGATTAATATATACATAAGTGCAGACAGGTGCAAAAACACAACACAGGGTCATGTGACTGAAACACAGCGGGCGGTGGGAACAGTCTTAGGGTTATTGTTCATGAGTTCAACAGCAGAGGGGAAGAGACTGTTATGATGTCGAGATGTTCCGGTCCCAATCGACCGGAACCTCCTGTCTGAGGGGAGCTGATCAAAAAGACTGTGTCCAGGGTGACACCTGGTCAAAGTGGAATTCTGGGAAAAAGAAAAGGCAGTTCAACTCTTTTCTTCACATTGGTATTGGATATTAGTTCTGCAGGGCCAAACTTCTTATAATCTAAGTAGAAATTGACAGGACAGCACTTGATGAATTATCATTCTTATGAAAATGTTTAACCCAGCTGAACCTCAGTGTCAGCCAGCCATCACAGTTCAATGCAAATTTAACAAAAGTAAGTTTTTTTTTTAGGACAACCAAAAACAAAACAAAAAGTCCATAGAACAGACCGGCCATTCAGGAAAACTCCAGAATCTCCCTATGGCCAGCCCGCCCCTGGGCATCTCAACACTTCTATTGAGCCTGATGATCAATTCTGCATGACGTGAATTAGAGACAGGATGACGGTTTTCATCCAAAATGGCAGACTTTCTCTGGGGTTGGACCATGGCTGGAAGAGACATTTTTGTAGGATCATTCTTTTCAAGTTACATATGTGAACCAATTGTCATAATCGTAGGTGAAAGCATGGCTTGGGGATGATTGTTTTAACGCTTCTAGAGGATGCTGTGGAGGAATTAAGCACATCCATCAAATATCTGCAAAAATATCTGTCAGGGGCAGATTACTATCGATCATGTTGGATTTGAGGCAACCCTAACCCTATTACATTACCTTCTTTTATGGGAAGAAACCATTATTTGAGGCTTTACCATGGCCACATGATTTGACGCAGCAAAAACCTTTGTACAGCTTTTGATCCCCAATGCCTTAAGACTATCCTGACCGATTTTGAAGTCTGTAAGTCAAAAATTTTAGAAGGAGTTTGATCAAATACAGTGTGTAAATGGCACAAAATGGCAGCTTAGATCCAGACTGCTTGTAAGGTTTGGACCATGACTGTTTCTCAAAATGTGAACTTGTTTGGACTTGTGTACTCATGTACTTGAGAAACATCATCCACGGTGGCCCAAGTACTGTTCCACTTCTAAGTACGCATCAAAGCAAGAACGCTCAAAGTGCCCGGATGTGTTCTTGTATCGAGGATGCATCAAAACATCCTGCTGGAGACTTCAGCCAGCAGGGTATCCCACAATGCCTTGCGCCACCAGTAGCAGCCACAAGCAGCAGCCACAAGCAGCAGTAAATAGAGAAGGTGAGTGCTAGAATGTATCTCTTTTATACCACCATTAACTTGTCACAAAAAGCAGTTTTAAGATGCTTTCAGGCAAGAAAGTAGACATCAAAATATATATATACGATCAGTTCATTTAGAATCTGCCTACTTTGAAATGTGCTCCAGTGTTTTCGGAGTAGCACAGCGCTGTTAGGCTGCGATAGCAGCTGGCGGATGGTTGAAGTGAGTCTTTCCCGCTAACCCTGGCCTGATCCTGCTACCTGTTATCTGTTAGTAGTGGCTAAAGTGAGATATAGAGCGTTTTAGTATATGTGGTGGATAACTGCAAGTACCAGATTATAAAATATATAATTTTTTCTCTGGAATGTTTTAGATGTAATTACTTAATTTAGGTATTTTATAAACAGTGTCACCACAGTTTATAAAATACCAATTACTTGTGTTTTCTTCCCAGCCATTTTTGGCATGTTAATTCATAGTAAGAAAAACTTTTAACAGTACTGCTAACGATCAAATAGAGCACTATACATTTTACTAAGATTGGCTTTGTGGAGTATGAACTCTTCAATTTTCTTTGGTTTATACAGACTGCTCTGCAGAAATGTAGAGCACAGTTCAAGTTTTAGATGCAGCTTCAAGCTCCCAGTGATCCTCTTCATCCCAGTGTCCTGCCATCGTCTTCTTCACAGTCTCCTCATCTTTCTTCAATAAAAAAAATTATATTAACATTTGCTTAGGATTAGATATTCACAGTATCAATTTCCTGCACTTGACGGTTGATTTTTGTAATAAAAAATATTTTTTACTAACATTTTGTCTGTTTATATTGTAGATATCTGATATGAATTAACCTAATGATGATGATAAAAGAAAATGTAATTATGTATATTTGAAATCTGCCAAAAAATGTTCTTTCTTATTTTACTATCTATAATAAATGTAAAAATAAACCTGGAGCTTTTATTGAAACTCTGGAAAGGTCATAGGTGAACAGCGACATCAAACAAGTACGCTCTGTTCCAACTCCAGAACTACCCTACTGCCTCTTTGTGTTCTCTGCAAGAACGGACTTACGACTGTGCTTACCAAGCACACAAGAACATACTTGCGTACTTGGTTATTGGGAAACAGCCCATGGCTGAGACTCTTTTATAGGTCCTGAGAGACTACATATGTGTATCAAATTTCATAATCCTCAGATAAGGTATGTCTTGTATGCTTGATAGTTTTAATGCTTGCTTCTATCAATCAAACATTATTTATGAAGTGCTTTTCATACAAAAAAAATGCAGTTCAAAGTGCTTTACAGAATAAAAATTACCCCACATGTCGGTAAGACAATAAAATGGACACGGGGCCGTGTACAGATGAGCCAGGTTAGGTAAGAAAACGCCATCAAGGGAGCCATCTGCACCGGCAGCAGCGGATCAACAGCAGCAGCCAAGGCATTGACCCAGGGCGTCCAGAGGAGGGGAGGCTGGGACCCTGACCTCCACCCAAGCACTACCTTGAACCCAGCACCCAGGCAGCCACAGCTGACCAGCACTCCCGAGGCAGAGGGCTCCCACAGGGGAAACACTGGAACAATGGGTCTATTTATTTATTATATATGTAAAACAACAGGTTAACATGTTAAAATACAAAAATAAATAAACAGATAAAGAGATTGATAGATAAAGTAATGAATTAATAAATAAATTAAACTAACATGATAAATACAAGACCAAGTAGTAAGACACTGATCAATAAAAGCAAGTAAAACATGAAACGCAAATAGACAGGCAATAAATGATAATCAATTAATTAAAAGCTAGGCTAAAAAGGTGAGTCTTGAGCCTACTCTTAAAAACATGAACGTTCTCTGCGGTCCTGAGGTCCTCCAGCAGCCTGTTCCAGAGGTTAGGGCCATAATAATGGAAAGACGCCTCACCATGAGTGTGTGTCCTGATGACAAGGAGTCGGCTGCCACAGGAGCGCAGAGACCACGAAGGTTCATATGGTAAAAGCAGTTCTGAAAGATAAGAAGGCTCAAGACCATTAAGACACTTAAAAACCATGAAAGCGGGGGGGGGGGGGGGGGGTATTATGCTTCTTCCAGGCACATATTACCCTTCTATAGCACATTCCAATACAATTGTCACCTTAGGTCCCCTCACTGGGCTGCCACCTTATCGTGGTGGAGGGGTTTGAGTGTCCCAATGATCCTAGGAGCTATGTTGTCGGGGGTTGTCTCTAGTGGGGAAGGAGCCAGAGCTGGTGTGGGAGGTTGATAGGTTTCGACTGGACATCGTTGGACTCACCTCGACACACAGCTCTGGCTCTGGAACCCGTCTCCCCGATAGGGGTTGGACTCTCTTCCACTCTAGAGTTGCCTCTGCTGAGAGGCGCCGAGTTGGGGTGGGCATACTTGTTGCCCCCCATCTTGGCGCCTGTACGTTGGGGTTTACCCCGGTGAACGAGAGGGTAGCCTCCCTCCGCATACAGGTGGGGGGACGGGTCCTGACTGTAGTTTGCGCTTACACACCAAACGGCAGATCAGATTACCCACCCTTTTTTGAAGTCTTTGGAGGGGGTACTGGACAGTGCTCCACCCGGGGACTCCCTTGTTCTGCTGGGGGACTTCAACGCTCACGTGGGCAATGACAGTGAGACCTGGATGGGTGGGGTTGGGCGGAATGGCCCCCCCGATCTGAACCCAAGGGGTGTTTTGTTATTGGACTTCTGTGCTCGTCATGGATTGTCCCTAACAAACACCATGTTCAGGCATAAAGGTGTCCATATGTGGAGCTGAGAGGGACCGGCAGGCCAAGCGAAGTCCGGCTCGGATGGTCGCGGAGGCAAAAACTCGGACGTGGGAGGAGAGGCCATGGAGAACGACTTCCATACGAAGCGTTTCTGGTCCACCATCCGGCGTCTCATGGGGGGGGAAGCGGTCTGCCACCAACACTGTTTACAGTGGGAATGGTGTGCTGCTGACCTCGACGCGGGACATTTTGGGTCGGTGGATGGAATACTTCGAGGACCTCCTCAATCCCACCAGCACGCCTTCAAATCTGGATGCAGGGTTTGGGGACTTTGGGTCGGGCTCTCCAATCTCTGGTGCTGAGGTCACCGAGGTTGTTAAAAAGCTCCTCGGTGGCAAGGCTCCGGGGGTGGATGAGATTCGGCTGGAGTTCCTCAGGGCCCTGGATGTTGTGGGGCTGTGTTGGTTAACGCGGCTCTGCAATATTGCGTGGACATCGGGGGCAGTTCCCTTGGATTGGCAGACCGGGGTGGTGGTCCCCTTGTTTAAAAAGGGGGACCACAGAGTGTGATCCAACTACAGGGGGATAACACTTATGAGCCTCCCTGGTAAGGTCTATTCTGAGGTTCTGGAAAGGAGGGTCCGACGGATAGTCGAACCTCGGATCCAGGAGGAACAATGCGGTTTTCGTCCTGGCCGTGGAACACTAGACCAGCTCTACAACCTCAGCAGGGTTCTGAAGGGTGCGTGGGAGTTTGCCCAACCGGTCTACATGTGTTTTGTGGACTTGGAGAAGGCGTTCGACCCTTGTCCCTCGGGGGGCCCTGTGGGGGGTGCTCTGGGAGTATGGGGTACCGGGCCCCTTGATATGGGCTGTTAGGTCCCTGTACGACCGGTGCCAGAGTTTGGTTCACATTGCCGGCAGTAAGTTGGGCTTGTTTCTGGTGAGAGTTGGACTCTGCCAAGGTTGCCATTTATCACCGATCCTGTTCATAACTTCTATGGACAGGATTTCTAGCCACAGCCAAGGTGTTGAGGGGATACGTTTTGGTGGCCTCAGGATCGGGTCTCTGCTTTTTGCAGATGATGTGGTCCTGTTGGCTTCATCGGAACGTGATCTTTCGCTGAAGCGGTTAGCAGCCGGGTGTGAAGTGGCTGGGATGAGAATCAGCACCTCCAAATCCGAGGCCATGGTCTTGAGCCGGAAAAGGGTGGGGTGCCTTCTCCGGGTCGGGGATGAGGTCCTTCCCCAAGTGGAGGAGTTTAAGTATCTGGCGGTCTTGTTCACGAATGAGGGAAAAATGGAGCGGGAGATCGATAGACGGATTGGTAGGGCATCTGCAGTTATGTGGGCGCTGTACCGGTCGATCTACGTTCCTACCCTCATCTATGGTCACGAACTCTGGGTGGTGACCGAAAGAACGAGATCACGGATACAAGCGGCTGAAATGAGTTTCCTCCGTAGGGTGTCTGGGCTCTCCCTTAAAGATAGGGTGAGAAGCTCAGTCATCCGGAGGGGGCTCAGAGTAGATCTGCTGCTCCTCCACATCGAGAGGAGTCAGTTGAGGTGGCTTGGGCATCTGGTCAGGATGCCTCCTGGCCCCCCTCACCTCAGGCACGTCCCACCGGGAGGAGGCCCAGGGGAAGGCCCAGGACATGCTGGAGGGACTATGTTTCTCGGCTGGCCTGGGAGCGCCTTGGGGTTCCTCCTGAGGAGCTGGAACAAGTGGCTGGGGAGAGGAAGGTCTGGGTGTCCTTGCTTAAGCTGCTGCCCCCGCGACCCGACCCCGGTAAGCGGAAGAATGGGATGGATGGAACTTAGGTCTTTTAAAAGTCCGTCATAAATCCAAATCCACCTTAAAGAAATGTACTTCCATATTGGATGCCTTGATTCTCGCCTGTGCCTCTCTAAGACCCTCCTACTCTTTCGGACACTCCCCTTTCAGTTTGTCACATACCATGCATCATCGCAGCATGCACAGAGTTGGAAAGAAAATCCCACAAAAGTAGCGCAGCTGCAGGTGGCGTGTTATAATTACTGCACCTGGGACTTAGCCGGAGTTGTGTGAGGTGGGGAGGGGCAGGGGAGCTCTGCAGGGGCGAGGCTCTCAGCTGAGTACGTAAGGTCGGAGGAAGAGATGGGTGGAAAAGGCGGGGATAGGTGGAAGCAGGCGTTTCAGCAACCCTGAGAACTACCAGCAGAGACTCAAAGATTACCCTAACATGAGTGAATGGGTCAGAGCAACACTTCAGGCATGTTTTTAATGAGGGAAAGACAGGTTTTTAGGATGTTAAGCTTCAGAAAGTCCATTTTGCATAATACCCCCCCTTTAAAAGAACCTTAACATTGATCCTAAAACCTACAGGGAGCCAATGAAATGAATTTAAAACAGGTGTAATGTGTTCCCGCTTCCTGGTCTTTGTCAGGACACATACTGCTGAATTTTGTAGGAGTTGTAAACTGGATATACTCTTCTTGGGAAAACCAGAAAGCAGGACAACAGTAGTCAAATCTACTGGTGATAAAAGCATGCATTGATGTCTCCGTATTGGCCCGAGATAGAATGGGGCGGACTCTGGCAATGTTCTAGGTGATAAAAAACTAACTGATAAAAAGCTATCTTAGTAATGTTTTTAATGTGAGGGATAAAAGTCAGCTCAGAGTCAAAAATTGGACAAACGGCTCTAAAGAAGGCGCTTTAGAGCCGTTTGTCCAACCTCCTTTTCAATTCTATTAAAGATACTTAAATTTCACGAACGACTGATGTGTGTGAGTTTTTGTACATGTTTAGGCCTCCAAAAAGACAATTTATTTGACAGAAGAATAATTATGATAGGTCTTCGGAGTCCTGCCGCTGCTTGAGCCTAATAAGAAACACTACGGTTACAATAGGCCCTCGCAGCGCTTTTGCTGCTCAGGCCTAAATATGACCACCTTCCTAATACCGTGTTGGTTACCACTCAAGGGACAGACTCCACTAGACATTTGAAGGTGTACGTCCATCACTAAGATGCCACCCGCAGGTTCCATGGTGGGGATTCCATTGATTTGACTTGTTTGTCCACCACATCCCACAGATGATTTTGTTGGATTGAGAAAAGGGAAATTTGGAGGCTAAGACAGCACCTCAAACTGGTTTTGCACCATTCCTGAACCTGTTTTGCTTTGTGGCAGGGTATATGATCCTCCTGAAAGCGACCACAGCCATCAGGGAATACATTTTTTCATAACAGGGTCTACATGGTCTTCTGCAATGTTTATATAGATTAGATATTCATCCTGTTTCCACCTTGTGACATCAGCGGATCAACGTGAGGTTACCTCATGACCTCAGATCAGGTCATCCTGATCTCTGATTTCGATGTCAGATGTTTATCTTGGTGTCATCCGTTGTACCCAGATGTTAATCATGATTTCACCTTGTAACATCAGATGTCTTAATGTTCTAACCTTACGAGATAAGATGGTCCTCCTGTTCTCACCTTATGGCATCATCATGTTCTCACCTTTTGTTTTGACATGCTAATACTGGCTTCAGTTTGTGAACAGATGTTCATCCTGATTTAATCTTACGACCCCAGATAGTCATATTGTTTTCACATATTCACATCACATTGTTTCCATGTTCTTACATTGTATCAGACATAAATATCAGAGATCAGGATGACCATCTGATGTCACAAGCTAAGGAAAGGATGATCATTTCATGTCATAAGGTAATATCACAATGACAATCTGAAGTCATAAAATGAAAACAGGATGAAAATAAAATTTCACTAGGTGAGAACGGTAGGGCCATCTGATTTCAGGGTATAATATAAATATCAGTTTAGAATAAACATTTGAGATCAGGATGAAAATCTTATGTCACAAGCTGAAATTGATTTGATCATTTAATATCATAAGGTGATATCCCTGTGACATTCTGATGTCATAAAGTAAGATCAATATTGCAACTCCAGGTCATAAGTTGAGAACAGACAGAGCATCTGATGTCAACCCCAAGCCTGCTTGCATTGAAAATCTCAATCCCTTTCCAGTGAACTCAGATCCCCCTCACTTTCGAAGGCTTCCTACACCAGATCAGCTGATAATGGTATTTTCCTTTTCTGGTGTACATGACAGCAGTGGGAGTTCCATTAGACGGGGCTTTTTTTTCTTTCAGATTTTTATTTTCAATACGAAGCTTGCAAAAATACCATTCTCCATGCAATTCAATTCAATTCAATTCAAAAATACTTTATTGATCCCAGAGGGAAATTACATGTTGGTATAGCTCATATAATTAATTCTTTAAGGAGTTGTTGTAGATGATGATGGCTGTGGGCAGGAAGGATTTCCTGTAGCGGTCTGTATTGCAGCGAAACTGAAGAAGCCTCCGACTGAAGACGCTCTGTTGTTGTATGACTGTCTCATGAAGAGGATGCTCAGGGTTGTCCATAATTTTTTTGATTTTATGAAGAATCCTTCTTTGCATTATCATCTCCAGATTTTCCACAGTTGTCCCAAGAACAGAACCAGCCTTCTTTATCAGGTTGTTTAGCCTTTTTAAATCCCTGGCTCTGATGCTGCTACCCCAACAGATGACGGCTGAAGAGATTACACTCTCCACAACAGACTTGTAGAAGATCTGCAGCATCTTGCTGCAAACCTTGAAGGACCTAAGCTTCCTCAAGAAGTACAGTCTGCTCTGTCCCTTCTTGTAGATGGCTTCACTGTTGCGCTGCCAGTCCAGTCTGTTGTCAAGGTGAACTCCGAGGTATTTATATTCCTCAACCACCTCCACTTCTTCTCCCATGATTGAAACAGTGTTTGACTTATCCCTGTTCCCTCTGAAATCTACAATCATCTACAGTCATCTGAGTATTTCTGCAGATGACAGGTCTCTGATTTGTACTGGAAGTCTGAGGTGTACAGAGTGAAAAGGAATGGTGAGAGTACGGTCCCTTGTGGTGCTCCTGTGCTGCTGACCACCTGGTTTGACACACAATTCTTCAGTCTCACAAACTGTGGTCTGTTTGTCAGGTAGTCATTGATCCAGGCGATTGTTGAGGGCTCCACCTGTGTCTTCAGAAGTTTCTGACAAAGCAAATCAGGCTGAATTGTGTTAAATGCACTAGAGAAATCAAAGAACATGATCCCCACAGTGCTGCCCGCTTTGTCCAGATGACAGTGGGTTGGTTGAAGTAGGTGGATGATGGCATCTTCAACTCCAACTCCACAGCGATAAGCAAACTGCAATGGGTCCTGATACGTTCTTGTTTGCTTACTCAGGGGTGCCAACAGGAGTCTCTCCAGGACCTTCATGATGCGGGATGTCAGGGCAATGGGTCTATAGTCATTGATGACTGATGGGTGTGTTTTTTGGGTACTGGAACAAGGCAGGATGTCTTCCACAACACTGGAACCTTCTCCTGAGTTAGGCTAAGGTTGAAGAGGTGCTGCAGAATCCCACAGAGCTGCTCTGCACAGGCCTTCAGGACTCTGGGGCTGACACCATCTGGACCTGCAGCCTTGTTCCGGTTCAGTTTCTCCAGCTGCCTCTTCACCTGACTTTTGGAGACAGACAAGTGGGAGGGGGAAGCAAAGGGGGTAGCAGCATTTCATGACTTGGTTGAAGTCAAACTTGTGGAATTAGAAGAATCCATGGCTGAGGTGAAGGATAAAACATCCGAGGTGTAACAGGAAAGCTGTTGATCAGAGGAGAGTGGGATGTCTGTTTGGCTGGGAACAGGAGAGGGGGATGCTGAGCTAGTTCCTGAACTGAACCTGTTGAAGAATATGTTCAGTTCATTGGCTCTGTCCAGACTTCCATCTATCCAATCCTTCTTGTCCTTAAAACCTGTGATCTTTCTCATTCCTGACCAGACATCTCGGATATTGTTCCTCTGTAGTTTGTTCTCCAGCTTCTTTCTGTATGCCTCCTTGCTGTCTCTGATCTTGACCTTAAGTTGCTTCTGTATACTCCTCAATAATTCCCTGTCTCCCTCCCTGAAGGCTCTTTTTTTCTCGTTTAGCAGTTCCTTCAGGTCACTGGTGATCCAGGGTTTGTTATTCGGGAAGCATCTCACTGTTCTGGTGGGGATGATGTTGTCCACACAGAAGTTTATATAGTCAGTCACACACTCAGTCATGGCATTGATGTCCTCTCCATGTGCTTGGCAAAGAGTCATCCAGTCTGTAGTTGCAAAACAACCCTGCAGGGCTTCTTCAGCTTCCTGTGACCATTTTCTCACAGTTCGTTTTGTCACAGGTTGCCTCTGAACAAGTGGTTTATATTCTGAACAGAGAAAAACAAGATTGTGATCTGATTGTCCCAGAGGAGGTCTTGGTTTGGAAGTGTATGAATCCTTTACATTTGTATAAAACAAATCCAAGGTCCTGTTTTCTCTTGTAGAGCAGCTGACAAACTGTTGAAATGTTGGAAGTGTAGTAGAGAGCGAGGCATGATTAAAATCACCAGATATTGCCACAAATGCATTGGGGTGCTGTGTCTGTAGCTTAGCAACAATGGAACTGATGACATCACATGCATTGTCGGCAACGGCTGAAGGTGGAATGTAAACAACTGCCAAAATTACACTGGTGAACTCTCTTGGTAAATAATATGGACGAAAACTCACTGCCAAGAGTTCGACATCTGGGATGGAGAGACGACACTTCACAGTAACATGTCCTGGATGACACCATCTGTTGTTTACAAGCACTGCTACTCCACCACCTTTCCTTTTTCTGCTCGTCTTCAGATCTCTGTCTGCTCGTACAGTCAGGAAGCCTGGCAGACAGACGTAGACGTTGGAGTCGGGGATATGATCCAGTAGCCACGTCTCCGTAAAACACATAACACTGCATTCATGGTACTCTGGCTGAGTCCTTATAAGGGCTTGGAGTTCATCCATCTTGTTAGCCAGTGATCTTACGTTACCCATTATGATCGATGGAAGAGATGGCTTGAACTTCCTCTTTCTCTGTCTCCTTTTCGCTCCTGCTCTGCATCCACGTCTCCTCCTTATCAACTCAACAGGGATTTGTGGCTTCAGTTGAGGTGTTATTTCAGCTTTTGCGATGTTAATCAGCTGCTCCTGGCTGTAAACCACATTGTTGCCATGGTTACGCATCATAACAAATTGTCAAAAAGGGAAAAATTTACTGCAGAAATCCTTCCAGCTTCACAGCACCAAAAACTAGAAAGTATACAGGTAAAAAAATGCAATCTTCTTTAAGAAAAAAGAGGAACCAATGTACAAAAAAACAAAACTTAATATGTAGCCAACAGAGCCACTCCAACATGCAGCCACCCAGAGCAGCGCAATTCTAGAATGGAGCATTCAATTCAAGTGGACAAAAAAAGTTTTTATCTATTTTATTCTGTTTTCATTCCACTTTTCACTACTCTACCCTCCAGCAGATGGCACTCTAGACAACCATCTAAGTGGCCTCCATCCATCCATCCATTTTCTTCGCCTTATCCGGGGTCGGGTCGCGGGGGCAGCAGCCTAAGCAAAGAGACCCAGACTTCCCTCACCCCAGCGACTTGTTCCAGCTCCTCGGGAGGAACCCCAAGGCGCTCCCAGGCCAGCCGAGAAACATAGTCCCTCCAGCGTGTCCTGGGCCTTCCCCTGGGCCTCCTCCCGGTGAGACGTGCCTGAAACACCTCACCAGGGAGGCGTCCAGGAGGCATCCTGACCAGATGCCCGAGCCACCTCAACTGACTCCTCTTGATGTGGAGAAGCAGCGGCTCTACTCTGAGCCCCCTCCGGATGACTGAGCTTCTCACCCTATCTCTAAAGGAGAGCCCAGACACTCTGCGGAGGAAACTCATTTCAGCCGCTTGTATCCGTGATCTCGTTCTTTCGGTCACCACCCAGAGTTCGTGACCATAGATGAGGGTAGGAACGTAGATCGACCGGTAAATCGAGAGCTTCGCCTTTTGGCTCAGCTCTCTCTTCACCACGACAGAACAGTAGAGCGCCCGCATAACTGCAGATGCCCCACCAATCCGTCTATCGATCTCCCACTAAGTGGCCTGACCCAAGAATTGCCCTAAGTGTGAGACCATGGTTTTCAACAAAAAAAAAGATACACTTTGGAATGGGGGTCCGTCACTGCCTCAGGTTTAAGTATATTAGTGTCTTGTTGGCAAGTGATGGTAGGATGGAATGGGAGACTGACTAGAGGCAGTAAAGTGGGCACTACTCCGATTGTAGTGAAAAAAAAGCTGACACCATCTCAACCAATTCACCAATCCGTCCACGTTCTGAGCCTCACCTATGGCCATAACATAGGAGGACTGTGGAACAATAGTTATAGTGGTCTTGGAAGTTTGTAGGTTCGATTCCAGCCTCCTGTCCTCCTGTCCTGTCACATGTGAATGAGCCCCTGCACAAGGCACTTGACCCCAAGTTGCCTACCGACCTGCATATCAGTGTATAAATGTGCTTTTGTGAGAGCGAATGAGTGAATGTGGCCCAGTGTAAAGTTGCTACTACCTAGCAAAATTTGAGTCATTTCAGGTGGTTAGGATGCCTGCTGGTTACCTCCCTTTAGAAGTTTTCAGGGCATATCCTCGCTGGAGGAGGCCTTGGAGAAGACCCAAACTCCTTTGAGGGACTACATTTCCCATCTGGCCTGGGAACGCCTTGGAATCCCCAAGAATGAGCTGTAAGATATTGGAGAGAGTGATGTCTGGGGTTCTCTACTGGTATTGTTGCCCCTGCAACCCAATATTGAATAAGACGATGGATGAATGATTGGAATAGGGCCAACACCCGGGGGGTTTCCTGGACCTGGAAACATTGGGACCTGAGCCCACACCCTCATAGAGAAATATGGGGAACACAAGCAGTAAAAAAAAAAAAACACTTTTTATTCCTGTGCATTGTGGCACCTTGTTTAAAGCCAAGTACAGCAAAATGTACTTCAAAATGTATTTTCAAACTGAAACGTGACAATGTGAACAGGATCTCTAAAATCAGTATTGATATTAAGACACGATGATAAAATTAGTCACCACATAATTTTAATTTTTTTCCTTTTCCTTGATGAGCACAAAAGTTAGTTTTGTGTTAGGATGTACAGTGGACCTCTGTGTCTGCTGTTCTTTTCCTCATTCTCTGTCCTGTCTAAGTCATCTTTAAAGTATAACATCAGATTTCTTTTATCATAACAGATGTTATCTGTAACGATCAGTAAATTGTTCGTTCAAGGCCAGAACCCAAAAAAACGTTCAAAAGAATTGATTCAGGCTGGGGTGAAGAAGCAGGTGGCCAAGGTCCAATGGGGTAACGGCACAGGCGGTTGGTCCGGAAGGCAGAGATAAGTCAGGAATATGTCAGACTCAGGGGAAAAGACAGGAGATAGAGTAATTATCCCACAGCAGAGGGAATCCATGTCCTGAAGTCCACAGAAAGAACCAAATGTGAGGTTCAGAGACCTCGAGGGTCTGGGGGGTGAGTTCTTGGCAGGCAGGCAGGTGCAGACTTTAATAGAAGAGGGAGGGTCCAAAAGCAGTCTGGGTCATACACAGGGAGGTCCGATTTCCAAAGGATCCGAGGTCCTGAGGGCTTTAATCAAGGTCAAAAACAGGCAAGGTCAAAAACACTTAAGCATTTACTGGGAGGATCAGACAGAGGCAGAGCTCAGCAACAGGCAGGGTTCAGGCAACAAGACTAGAAGGTCAACCAGAGCAAGGGCTTGAAGGCTGTGACAGAGGCCACAGACGATCTCACACTGAGCAGGCAGCATCCAAGTGCTTAAGTAGAGAGTGGACCAGGTGTCAGCAATCAGCCACTGCTGCAGGGGAGAGAGCAGGAGGCCTGACAAGCAGTGCAAAACCATGACAGTACCCCCACCTCATGGGGTGGCTCTGAACGATCCCCTAGGCTGGTCCGGGTGACTACAAATAAAATCTTGAATGAGGCCCTTATCCAAAACATGACGGGAGGGGACCCAGGACCTCTCCTCTGGACCATACCCCTTCCAGTCCACCAGGTATTGGACGCCACGTCCCCAATGCCGGGAGCGCAAAAGGCAACGAACCGTAAAAGTTGAAGCCCCATCAACGAGACAGGCGGGAGGTGGGCGTCTGGAAGAAGGGCACAACCTGGAGGACAGAACAGGTTTGAGTTTGGAGACATGAAAACAGGGGTGAACTCGAAGCGATGAAGGTTGCTCCAGGCGGACTGCCACTGGGTTGACGATCTTGGTGACTGGGAAAGGCCTGATAAAGCGGGGTGCCAGATTCCGATTAGGCACTTTGATGGGGAGGTCCTTGGTCGAGAGCCAAACTTTCTGTCCCACCAAATACCTAGGGGCCAGAGAACGATGGCGATTAGCATTGCGAGAATAAACTGCTGATGTTTTACAGATAGCAGCTCTGGCCTTTCTCCAAACCTGTAGGCAATGACGAGCCAATACATGGGCTGCAGGTACTTGAGCAGCTCTTTCCTGAATGGAGAGAATAGGTGGCTGATATCCAAAAACTACATAGAAAGGGAACAACCCAGTTGCGCTGGATGGTAATCCATTAATGGCAAACTCCACCCAAGGCAGGTTCTGGGACCATTTATTGGGCATGTCCATACAGAGGATGCGTAGCTTGACCTCCATCTCCTGATTAATCCTTTCAGTCTGGCCGTCCGTCTGGGGATGGAAACCTGATGACAGGCTGACGTTTATTCCCAGCAGAGAGCAAAACTCACCCTAGAACTGGGAGACAAACTGTGGCACTCTGTCCGACACAATGTCACAAGGTATGCCGTGGAGACGAAAGATCCCCTGAGCCATAACTCCAGCAAGCTCAGATGCTGTTGGTAACTTGGGAAGGGGAATAAGGTGAGTCATCTTTGAGAATCTATGCACCACGGTAAGGAGAACAGAGTTACCTTGAGAAGGGGGAAGTCCGGTGACGAAATCCATCGAGACGTGAGACCCGGGACGATGCGGGATGGGAAGCGACCTGAGGAGACCCGTCAGAGCATGTCGAGGGACTTTGACTCTGGCACAGGTAGTGCATGCGCTCACAAACTCTTCTGTGTCCTTTCTCAGAGTGGGCCACCAGAAGCTTGACTGGACCACAGACAGAGTCTTGGAAATGCCTGGGTAACAAAATAGCTTAGAACAATGGCAAAACTGTAGAACTTTGGAGACCAGATTATCTGGAACAAAAAGGGGCCCTCTGGGACAATCTTCAGGAGGTGGTTGATTACGATGAGCTCTTCTCACTTGCTTTTCAGTTTTAGTGAGGGCTAACCTGGTCTTTGAGGGAAGGATGAACTCCTGTTCCTCAGGAGCATTAGACCAGACAGAAGACTGGTGCATCCAGGATAGGGCTTCTGGTTTGATGTTTTTGCTCCCTGGCCTGTAAGACAAGGAGAAATTGAACCTACTGAAGAAGAGGGCCCACCTGGCTTGATGGGGGTTCAGTCGTTTGGTGGTCTTAAGGTACTCCAGATTTTTATTGTCCGTCCAAACGATAAATGGTTGTGGTGACCCCTCCAGTCAATGCCTCCATTGTTCCAGAGCAAGCTTGCTGCCCAGAAGTTCCCTGTCTCCCACATCATAGTTCCTTTCAGAATCTGAGATGCGTCTGGAGAAGAAGGCACATGGGTGCAACTTGGTGTCCTCAAACCCCTGAGACAAAACGGCTCCAACCCCGAAGTCTGAGGCATTCACCTCCACCACAAAGGGGTTGTAAGGATCTGGAAAACGTAAAATTGGTGTAGAGGTGAACAGCTTCTTTAACCTTTTGAAAAGCCTCCTTGGCTTCAGTAGTCCAGAAGAACTGTGACTTGGCGGAGGTAAGGCGGTGGAGGGGAGCTGCCACAGTACTGTAATTTATATTAAAGCAGCGATAAAAATTGGTGAACCCAAGGAACCTTTGAAGGTCCTTCACATTGGAGGGTTCGGGCCAATCCAGGACGGCATCAACCTTAGAAGGGTCCACACTCACTTTCCCTCAACACCCAAGAAGGTCACACTGGATTGGTGAAACTTGCACTTCTCAGCCTTCACAAAAAGGCTGTTTTGAAGGAGTCTGAGAAGTACTTCGCGCACGTGTTTAATGTGAGATGGCAAGTCCTTGGAAAATATTAAAATGTCAAGGTAAACGAACACCAACTTATTGAGGAGATCTGAGAGCGTCATTTACAAGGGCCTGAAAAACAGCTGGGGCATCGGTAAGTCCAAAAGGCATTACCAGGTACTCATAATGCCTCGAGGGGGTGTTAAAAGCTGTTTTCCACTCATGACCCTCCCTAATATGAAGCAGATAAGCGTTTCGTAAATCTAATTTCGTGAACAGGGAACGCCCCTGAAGTAAGTCAAAAGCTGTCGACATGAGAGGAAGGGGATACCTATTCTTGACAATGATCTTGTTAAGCCCTAGATAGTCGATACAGGGTCTAAGGGATCCATCCTTCTTCCCCACAAAAAAGAAACCAGCCCCAGCTGGAGACGAAGACTCTCGTATGAGCCCAGTCTTTAGAGAATCCGAGAGGTACTTTTCCATGGCTTTTCTTTTGGGACTGGAAAGGGAGTAAAGTCTCCCCCTGGGAGGTATGGTTCCGGGCAGTAGTTCGATGGCATAATTGTAGCTTCTGTGAGGGGGTAAGGAAGATGCTTTGGCTTTATTAAAAAGCTCACGGAGCTAAGGCTGGTAAACCTCTGGAACCCGAGATAAATCAGGATATACAGGATCATTCATGGTGTTCCCCATAATAGCAGAGGGATCTTTCAGACGGGTATTCTTACAGGAGGGTCCTCAAGACAAAACCTCACCTGAGGCCCAGTCGATAGGTTTATGCTTGATAAGCCAAGGACGTCCCAGAATAACAGGTATCTCAGACGATTGAAAAAGCAGGAACTGGATCCTCTCAAAATTGTTTCCTGGAATTAGAATAGAGACAGGCCTGGTTTGGTGGGTTATCTGATCAATGACATGACCGTCAATGGTAAAAATCTTACGTGGCTTGATTAATGATTCCAACTCCAACTGAAGTCTTTGAGCTAGAGAGGCATCGATGAAGTCTGCATCCGCTCCAGAATCTATGAACATTTGATCCTCGATAGATTCTGGAGAAGTGACAAACCTTAAGCAGCACTGGTCCTGAGGGAATTTTCCCCAACCTGAAGATTGGGCTCAGTAAGGACCCCTCAGACCTCACTGAGCCTGTCATTTTAGTGGACAGGTAAAAATCCGATTCTCACCACAATAGAAACACGGTCCCTCTCTGAACCGCCTTAGCTTCTCCTGGGTCGACAACCTGGTTCTGCCAATCTGCATGGGTTCCTCTGGTGACTCTTGTTGAGATGATAATCCTGAGGACCTGATCTGGACTGGCGACACTGTCCTAGAGTGAAGACAACTGGACCTTTAGATAAAGGTCAGAGAGACCTTGGTGGAAGGCATCATGCAAGGCTTCATTAATCAAATGACAACTAGACATTGGAGCATGGAAATCAATAATATACTCTGTTACAGGTCTCGTCCCTTGTTTCAGAGAAAATCATTTCCTGGCTGCCTCTCTCTCAAGACGAATGGGATCAAAAACTCTCTTGAACTCATCAGAAAAGACCCACAAATACCAGAATCACTCTCCCACTCAGCCGTTCCCCACAGCTTAGCTTTGCCAGACAACAGGGAGATAGCATAAGCCACCTTGGCGCGTTCTGTGGGAAAAGCAAAGGGTTGAAGTTCAAACAATAATGAACATTGAGTCAAAAAAGGCCTACACTGTTGAAGATCCCCATCAAAACGCTCAGGAGGGGGGTGGGATCTTGGGCTCAAATGAAGGATCTGCTCATGGCCTGCCAGCAGAAGAGCCACCCTGGGCCCCAGAGGCTTTGAGGCTAGCAAGACCTTGCACAATCTCCTGTATGCTATGCTCTAGCCCAGTACTTGAATTCTCCACCTTGGCGCACCAATCAGAATTTGGCTGTGGTTCCATTCTGGCGAGATCGTACTGTAACGATCAGTAAATTGTTCGTTCAAGGTAAGAACCCCAAACTCAGCCAAAACACAGGTAACAGTTCAAAAGAGTTTATTCAGGCTGGGGTGAAGAAGCAGGTGGCCATGGTCCAATGGGGTAACGGCACAGGCGGTTGGTCTGGAGGGCAGAGATAAGTCAGCAATATGTCAGACTCAGTGGACAAGATAGGAGATAAAGTAATTACCCAACAGCAGAGGAAATCCACGTCCCGGAGTCCACAGAAAGAACCAAATGTGAGGTTCAGAGACCTTGAGGGTCTGGGGGTGAGTTCTTGGCAGGCAGAAAGGTGCAGACTTTAAGACAAGAATGGGGGTCCAAAAGCAGTCCGGGTCATACACAGGGAGGTCCGATTTCCAAAGGGTCCGAGGTCCTGAGGGCTTTAATCCAGGTCAAAACCAGGCAAGGTCAAAAACACTTAAGCATTTACTGGGAGGATCAGACAGAGGTTAGCAACAGGCAGGGTTCAGGCAAAAAGACTAGAAGGTCAACCAGAGCAAGGGCTTGAAGGTTGTGACAGAGGCAACAGACGATCTCGCACTGAGCAGGCAGCGGCCAAGTGCTTTAGTAGAGAGTGGAGCAGGTGTCAGCAATCAACAATCAGCCACTGCTGCAGGGGAGAGAGCAGGAGACCTGACAAGCAGTGTAAAACCATGACAGTTATCAAAAGGTTATCATAAAAGGGAATTGAACTTTGCACATGATTCGCATTCAAGTGTCATATAATGGGAGTAATTGGCTCAAATAGTTTTAACTAGAAAAGCACTCGGAGAGTGCAGATCTCCATCAAGGCAGCACAGTCCCAGTCAAAACAGCGGTCCTTGCATATGGAACAAAACTAAAACTGTTGATTTAATCAGTGGTGTAGTCTAGTTTATTCTAGTGGTATACTCTGAGTTTTTTCCTCCCAGACAATCATCAGTCAAAATGTTAAACGAGTCATTGATTAGTCAGTAATTTTAATCCTGCCCTGCTTTCTGCAGCAGCTCCTTCTGTTCTGCATTTATGAAGATCTCTACATTATTACTTCTGGTGAGATAATATTTTAATGAATGTTAACACTGTCAGGGGTGTGTGGTGTGGTAAATGATTGATGTATCATATGTATGAAATGTGTTCATGCTCTCTTGCTTTATTGATCTTTCTCTTGCTTTATTGTGTATCATGTGTAATGTGTGTTTCATGCTAACTTGCTACTATTAAGTTCCAATGTTATATTCCATGTCTGTCTGTTTGTTTTGATTTTTGTTTTTTCAATCACCAAATCATGTAAAGCACCTTGAATTACCCTGCTGTTGAAATTGTACTATACAAATAAAATTGCCATGCCTTGCCTTGCCTTGCCTTGCCTTGCCTTGCCTTGCCTTGCCTTGCCTTGCCTTGCCTTGCCTTGCCTTGCCTTGCCTTGCCTTGCCTTGCCTTGCCTTGCATGCATGGACCCAAACGCAGAAGCCGGTTAGTGCGAGGATATTTATTAGGGTGCAGCCGGTGGAGGAGGAGGTGATGATGATGATTATGATGGTGACGGCAGGAACGGAGACAGGACATCGGACAAGCAGGACGGGAAACAGCAGGACAGCACACCATGGAGACATCTACACAATGATCCGGTGCTGAGTGAGGGGAAATGATGGGTCATAAGGTAAGGAGGATCAGGTGTGGTTGATGGGAGAGACACAGGTGATGACAATGATGAGGAGAGGGTGATTAGGGCAGCATGACAAACACAGGGAAACAGCTTTAATTTATTAGAATTATTTATGGGTTTTATATATTTATGATTACAAAGGTTACTAATAATAACACGCTACGTCATCATGGATTAAGATCCTGCAGCATTCCAGGTTACACCAGCACATTTCCAGGTCCATCTAAAGTTGGCCAGAAACCATCTGGATGAATCTCATGTGGTCAGATGAGACCAAAATAGAACTCTTTAGTATAAACACCACTCACCGTGTTTGGAGGGGGAAGAATGCTGAGTTGCATCCCAAGAACCACATACCCACTGGGAAGCATGGAGGTGCAAACATTATGTTTGGGGCTGCTTTTATGCAAAGGGAACAGGACAACTGATTCATATTAAGGAAAGGATGAATTGGGCCATATATTGAGAGATTTTGGAAAAAAACTTCCTTCTGTCACTGAGAACATTGAAGATAAAACGTGGCTGGATCTTCCAGCATGACAATGATCCCAAACACATTGCCTGGGCAACAAAGGAGTGGCTACTTAAAAAGCATTTCAAGGTTCTGGAGTGGCCAAGCCAATCCCTAGACCTCAATCCAATAAGGAATCTGTGGAGGGAGTTGGAAGTCTGTGTTGCCCAGCAATAGCCCCAAAACATCACAGCTCTAGAGAAGATCTAGAGAAGATCTTGACCTCTGTCATTGCCAACCAAGGCTACCTTCACAAAGGATTGAAATGAATTTTTGTTATTGGCCAAATACTTTTTTTCTGCACCATTATCTAAATATTTTTTTTTAAAATCATACCATGTGTCCTGGAATTGATGAATGGGCCAAAATACCAGCTACAGTGTGTCAAAACCTGGTGAAGACCTACAGGAAATATTTGACCTTTGTCATTGCCAACCAAGGTTATATTACAAAGCACTGAGGTGAACTTTAGTTAATGACCAAATACTTATTTTTATTATACTAATAAATTCTTTAAAAATCATATAATGTGATTTCCTAGATTTGTTTTACATTCTGTCTCTCACAGTTGAAGGGTACCCATGATAAAAATTACAGACCTCTCTTCTGATTTTAAGGGAGACAACTTGCACAATCGTTGGCTGCCAAATACTTTTAGCCCCATGCACTGTGACATGTTGGTGTTACTAGGTCTCAGGTGTGAATGGGGAGCAGGTGTGTTAAATTTGGTGCCATTGCTCTCAAACGCTCTTATTCTGGTCACGGGAAGGTCAACATGGCACCTCACGGCAAAGGACTTACTGAGGATATGAAAAGTAAAGATGGCTGAGGCTATAATAAGATTGCAACACCTTGAATCTGAGCTGCAGCATGGTAGCTGAGATCATACAGCAGTTTAACAGGACAGGTTCCACTCAGAACAACCCTCATCATGCTCAACCAAAGGAACAGAGCTCAGTGTCAGATCCAGTGGTTGTCTTTTGAAATAGACATATGAGTGCTGGCAGCATTGTTGCAGAGGTTGAACGGGGTGGGATGACACCCGTTGGTGCTCAGACCATACGCTGCATGCTGCATTATGTTGGTCTGCATGCCTGTCCTCCGAGAAAGAACCCTCTTTTGAAGATGACGCACAAGAAAGCAGGCAAACAGTTGACAACAAAAAGACTAGCAGAGGACATGGATTACTGGATCTATGTCCTGTGGTCTAATGCGTCCTAAATTAACTTATATGGTTCAGGTGGGGTCAAACATATGTAACGACAACCGGGTGAGGAGAACAAAGACAAGTGTGTCTTGTCCACATTCAAGCTTGGTGGTGGGAGTGTCATGGTTTGTGGCTGCATGAGTGCTGCTGGCTGTGGGGAGCCACAGTTCCTTGAGGGAACCACAAATGGTAGCATGTATTGTGACATAATGAAGCAGAGCACGATCCCCTCCCTCCCTTCAGAAACTGACCCTCGGGGCAGCGTTCCAACATGTTGACGACCTCGAACACATCTCCAAGACGACCGCTGCCTTGCTAAAGAAGCTGAAGGTAAAGGTGCTTGACTGACTAAACAGGTCTCCAGACATAAAACTGATTGAGAATCTGGGGGGCATATTTTAAGGGGACAGCAAATTTCCACTGTTATTCAATGTACACTGACTACTATACATTGTCAATGTGTCAAATATATAGTTTTTCCAGTGAGAAGATATAAGAAAATATTTACAAAAATGTAAGGAATTTAATCACTTTTGTGAGATTCTGTATGTGGTTAATTCAATTCATTTGATTTTATTTGTATAGCACCAATTCCAATCAGTTTAAACGTTTTCTTTCTAAAGAGCAACTCACCCCCAAATCAAAAATTTTTTGTTGATAAACTGTATAAATGAGTGTCTAACAGTGCTGTCTACATGTCTGGTCATTATTCTTGGTATTTTGGTCAATTTTAGTACAAATATTTATCTTCTACTAAAAATGTCAGTGTGGCACCCTCTTCAGGTTAAAATCCTACACTGCACTTGAATTTGAATCGGGCATTGCTGTTCCCTCTGCCATGATGGCTGATGTCAGCCATCCTGCGCTATGGGGTATAAAAACAAGCCCAATCTCGGCCACATCCGTAAATTGGAGTTGGAATAGCAGGGAAGTGTTGACGCTGTCCAGCCCTCTCCCCCCGCTGTCCCTCAGTCCGCCAGGCAACACTTCCTATTGCCGCATTTTTCAAACAGGAAATGTGGGTGAAGGTAGACTCTTGTAGGAGGGTGAGTTTCTCTTTAAGGATACCCAGCAGATTGCCTTTAGTCATTGACTTGCAGCACTTACTCCTCTTGAATGACCATATAGTGAGAGTAGACAGTCGCATGCGTTTTTTTGTTGACTTCACAGCAATTCCTCATACTGAGCAAGCATGTAGTGACAGTGCAGAGAAAAAACTCCCCTTTAACAGGATGTAACCTCCAGCAGATCCTGGGTCAGAACGACCGGCCATCTGCCACAACCATCTGGGGGTTCGAGAAGACAGAGCAGGAACAGAGAAAGAACAAAAGATCTGATATAAGAGTACTTTCTATGTTAAAGAAAGTAAAACATTGATAACAGGACTCATAGGATGTCTAGTTACTGGGAGCATCATCTCAGCTGATGCCCCCCTCCAACAAGGCATTACAGCTGAACAGAACGCCAGACCAGAGCTAACTTTTATGGAGAGAAAAACACTGAGAGAAAACATAAAGTTTACAGTCGAAATAACAGCAAATAATGCAATTTTAGAGTAGTACAAGAGAAAAAAGGCAGAGTGAAGAAATGTGGTCAGTCTGTCTTCCAAATGTCTAAGCCTATAGCAGCATAACTATAGACATAGAATGAGGCATGAGAGAGGCAGAGCCAAGGAGAATCGTCTGTCTGGACAGCATTCTTCCCCAACCTGCTTAGGCTGTCAACTACTACCCTCCCTCACTCCACCACTCATCCAACGACTGGCTAAAATCAATCTGTTTTTAACTATAACCTTAATCAAAAAGGAATGTTTTAAGCCTACTCTTGATAACTAAAATATCTGCCTCCCGTTCTGCTTTTAGAAATCCTAGGAACTACAAGTAAACCTGCAGTCTGAGAGCGAAGTGCTCTGTTAGGAACATATGGAACAATCAGATCTCTGATGTATGATGGAGCTTGATTATTAAAGGCTTTATATGTAGGAAGGAGGATCTTAAATTCTATTCTGGATTTAACAGGGAGCCAGTGAAGGGAAGCTTAAACAGGAGAAATGTGATCTCTCTTTCTAATATTCATCAGAACTCTTGCTGCAGCATTTTGGATCAACTGAAGGTTTTAACTGCATTTTGTGAACTTCCTGATAGTAAAGAATTACAGTCATCCAGCCTTTAAAATCATAGTTAATTCATTATTCAGCAAGAAGGAATTACTTTTTTTTTTACATATAGGACTATAACTAAAATCATCAATTCAATCCTTTATTTTGTATTTACTGTGATTATATTTGATGATTTAAAGGAAATGTAACAAAAAAGCAAAAACAATAGGACTTTGCAAGGGGATAAATGCTTTTCCCAGCAATGAAAATTGGATTTATCTTAATTAAAAACAGAGTCCTTCTGAGAAAAAGTACTAGGCGCTGAACACTCAGGTGGTGTTTTTCCACAGGGATCTGGTTGAAGAGATGGGAGCGGAAGAAAATGCAACCTGCGGGTGATGCTTATCAGTGCCTGGTGACCTCCGGGCTTGTAAAAGCTCACAACATCCTGTGGTCAACTAGGCTGTATGTGGAAACGTAAGCTCCTCCACCAAGTCTCACACTTCACTGATACATGACCCTCAGATAAGACACACACAGTTTTCCACATCTCCCAGATAAAAACAGCAGCACTGCATCAGTTCTTGAAATAGATTATATAAGAGGTCAGGGGGTCAAAAAGGGCCTTAGGGGCCCTGCTCTTCACATCCAATAGAAAAACTTGAAGAGACTGAAATACAGCATCATAGGTGGAAAAACATTTTACAGACTCATAAAGGTGGAAAATGTTAATAAAGAGAGAAGGAACCAAGGGTTTGACAAGAAAGGAACAACATATTTGGATGGAATAAACAAATATTTCCAAGAGCAGTGGACCAAGATCAGTATATGATAGTATCAACAACCCTTCTACCATCAGTGTCATTTGATCTCTTTTACTGGGGATATGCCTCAGGATGTATCTGATGTGCTGTAGTAAAATTCCACATCACATTTTAGAAATCTATGGATACATTAAACACATAAAATCATCTGGTTCGTTATACAGGATTTAAAAAAAATGTAATGTCCAGCACAATGAGAACAGTCTGTCGCAATCAGAGACAGCAGAGACACATTAGCGATCATATATATATAATATATGTTCTGATACATTTTAATCTAAATCAACAAATTTTATCTTCAAATCAATCAGTTAAAGGGCTATATCATTCAACTGACTTCCAGTGATGCAATAATTTACAATGCACAGTCTGTTTCTCCAAAGGTCTCATAAATTTTACGTGTTTCTAAGTCAGACAAATGCAGGTGAGGCTGGTGTGCTGTTTCAAGGACCCATGATTATTTACCAATTTAAAAGATATATGAAAGCAGTTCTGTTTGTGCAGGTAAAATCCACATGTCTAACACATTAAGCTGTTTTGATCTATTCCCACACTAAATGAGAAAAATAATGCATGTCTGAAGGAGACCTGAAGCCTGATTTACAGCATAAAGTTTTTGTTTCATAAATCATGTTGATTTCTATTTTTATGTGCCGTTTAGTTCTTATTTTGCATTTCCCTGGCGTTAGGGGGCAGTGCATACCTAAATCATTGCAAGCAAGCTGTATTTTTGTGTTCATGTGATGACCTTACCAACAAATGGCCATAAAGGCCAAAAATCTGTGGGAGTGTCATTGCGCAATTTTCGAACGAGTTTACTACATCGCCAGATCGTTCAACCTCCAGCAAAATCGCATATGCAGCTAAATGACAAGCCCATCAGACTCTCTTTCATCACTGGCAAAGAGCGAAGAGGTAAATGTGCAAACAACAACATTTATAAATGCTGAACGTTTTCTGCATTTTGTAGGCTAAGCCTAACATGTTGTAATAGTGGTCATTTCTTTTTTGTACACGAATTTGGCTGCCGGCATTGCTAAAGTTTGTTCTCTTTTGTTTCTCTTCTCATATCGATATTTTACATGTAAATTGACAGCATCCGTTTTTCAAGAGGGAATGGGAGAGTGAGAGTGAGAGGGAGAGGGAGAGGTAGAGGTAGAGGAAGAGTCCGGTTTCGTGGGCGAAGCAGGGCTCCTGGCCTGGGACAGAGGACACTGATTCAAGAAGAGGATCAAGTGGTCGAGTTATGGAGACTCCAGCGAGAAAGAGTCAATAAATGCGTTTTGTCCACATAGGCTCACATAGAAGGAAACACTGTGTCCAATATGGCGTCCCCCAGAGACTTGGACCAGCACCCATGTATTTTAGACATGCTTTTTTTGGTTATATGTTGCAAACCCGCCAATATTTTTCAATGATTGGGCATCATTTTATTCCTTTTCAACAACATTACGATGGATATTTCCAGAGATTCATTGTAAAAACTCCACACTCTCACTTTAAAAGGCCAATTTTGTATGAAGACACAACGGCTCAGAGGACGGAGCTAGCTGATTTACCCTGTCAGCCTTTCCTCCCAGAAACTCATCTAGTGGAAAAGGTGCCTACTGTGACCACTCAAAGCACTTTACATAGAGCACTGTTTGTGAGTGTGAATGAGTGAATGTGGAACGCAAACGCACACATACACATATGATGTCCCCTTGTTCAGAAAGTCTTTTCGACTCCTTATCTCCTATATTGGAGAATTGTTCCCTCATTTCAAACCTTTGCCTGAAAAGGCACTTGTCAGTCTCCAGTTTGGCAGCAGAGCGCAGATTTGGCTTCCAGAACAACATCAAGTTGTGAGACTGGGTGTTCAGGCCACAGCAGGTGAAGTGTTAGTATTTTAAGTTTGATAGTTTAATTGTATTTTTTACATGTAGTTACTGGTGTGTCATGATGACATGATGTGGATTCTCTGTTCAGCTTGTTCGTATTGAATATGAATTAAAATGAATAAAAATGAATACTATTCAATATATTATCATTTTTTTAAATGACTCGTAAAACTAGATTATGACTGAAATAGGCACTGAGTCTAAATCAGCTTACAGTATTTTTGCCATTTTTTTACTTTCATTATTTGTTCCTGCATAGTTTTATTTTGTATATGGATACTGAGAATACAGGGTTTAAATCAATAAGTTGCATACACAAATAACTGGGTTTATGAAAGGATGCAGGGCTGAGAGTTCAGGTAAGGTTTATTGTCCAGCTTATGTTGAGTGGAAGAATATGCTAAAGTAAGGTAGTAAGCAGCTGTAAAATACTGTCAGTGTGAACTTTTGAATGTATATCTCTTAACTTCATTATTTTTTTTTCATTTTATAATATTTTCATACTTGGCACCCTTCATCTTAGACAATTGTTTACTCTAAGCATTTGTACACTTCAATTTTTTTTCTGCAAAATTGTGTTTATGTTTTGTATTCAAATTTGAGAATAAAGGGTTGCATTTATTGTTGCATCAGTTCAGGTTTAATTACACTACTCAGTTTTAAAAGTGGCCTTGGAAATAATTTTATTCTGTATTCACTGAGTAATTTGTCAAAGACTCAGATAAGAACTACTTTTGTTCTTTTTGTATTCCAAAGTTCTATGAACTGGGAATTGTTCAAGCAATAAGCTACAAATTGAAGAGTTTAGTTCTAGATGTGTCACTTGTTCTTCCAGAACACGTATTACAAACAAATGTAAGAATTTCAGAATGTAACATTTCTAATGGACTTTTGGAAACAATATTCAAGTGAGTGGGTGAAAAATAAAAGGAAATCACCAATAGAAACATTGCAACTTTTGTTGCACATTTTCACAAAAGCTGAAGCAGCATCAGGCATTTTAGGCCAGAGCAATCACAAAAATGTACTGCGAAATTCTGGAGGGACTGATTGTGTCAGTGTCCTGGTCCCAGGTCCCGGGTCCCGGGTCGGGTCGCGACTTTTGAATCAGTAAGCAGAGATAACCGTGGGTTAAAAAAATTATCTTAGCAGGTGCATGATAGAAAAATTGGACCAGTGCAGGACTCTTGAACAGCATACTTTTACTGCAATTGTTTTGGATTTAAAACATATATGAGAGAGAGGAATGAACCTTAAACTAAATATGCAAGGAGAAATTCTTGGGGAAACAAGATTTATTCTTTGAAGTCAGCCAATCACAAAAATGGTTGCATGACTGGAAAAAGGGTCTACAAATGGGCCAAAAATCGCACAGTGAATACCCACCTTGCCCCCTGGGGAATGTATGCACACCTTGCATTAAGAGATATAAGTTAATAGGTCACCTGTTGCTAATGGACCCACTTTTGAATGTATGCATAAGGCTTGAATCATGCCCTAAAGGTGTTTGCAGTGAACTGCAAGTCTTTATTAAACTTTGTAACATCACCCTCTGCGAAGAATGCTACAGCATCTGTGAAGAAAAAAACATGACTGTATAAGATAGTGGAAAAGAGTGATTTAAATACCAGTCAGTTTGAATACTGATTTCACGGAAATTGTGCTGGGAGCACAAGTGGATGTTAGATCTGCGCTGGTAATAAATTACGTATCAGGTTTTTAAAAGTGGTGGGGACAAAATGGTCTTTAAATAAATATGTCCCTGGTGTTCCCAGCTAAAATGACGCCAACAGTGCAGATCAAAACAACCGGCCATTTTGAGGAGGACGTCTTGATACGGTTCTAAATGAATTCTAGAGCAGTTCATATCCGACATTGATCCGACACAGCTACCAGGTGTATGTTCCAAGCTTGAGCCTAATCCGTTCCTGTAGCCAGGATTGCATTAAATAGTTTGATGCGGTAAGCTATGGCCGTGCAACTTTTCATTAAGCATAAAGCCCAATGCAATATTCAAGACATATCCTCAGAATCGTTCAGTATACTTCTCAGATAATTTAACATGCAAGTGTACAGAGAAATAAACTAATGATATGATTATATTGTCTGTGTTTTCCACTTTGTCTGAACACAGCATCTCCTTCCACTATTTACATTTAGTACTCTCAGCCTGGACATATCTGACCAATAAACAGACTAAATATTCGCACGTGATTTGTAGTGTTTTGGAGTTTTCTCTGTGTGAAAAGGAGCCCAACCACCAAAAAAAGTTGGGGCCAAGGCCCCATTTACTGCACATGCATATGAGCAAGAGAAAATATATTCAGATTGACACTAACAGATCAATTATAGTTTTTTTGTCTGGTCAATGTTCCACCCATGGCCCATATAAAAAAAACAAAAAACTTTTCTGATTACATCTTACATTTCAGCACTTTCACTATTATACTTTTGATTGGACACCATTTGACAGTTTTTGAGCACTATACAACAATTGTAAGTAATTAGTTAGTAAAAATAAAAGCTGGTCCCGTTTTAAATGCTGAACCTGTCTGAGTCATGTCTGTCACGTCCTGCTGGTCTCTTCTTGTGACGCAGCTCACAGGAAACGCAGAGAACGTGACTGGAATCACATCCACCTTCTGAAATGAAAACACTGTTATAGGTAGGCTAGATAAAGAGCCAGGGTTCAGAGCTCGAGATTCTTTTATTTTAATTACTTCTTGATAGTGACGTTTTTTTTAATGTTAGCAACATATTTGTGAAGCAAACACTGACGAACGTTTATCTCCTTAACTGATGCTGTGTGTGGAAATATCCAATTAACTGGAGGGGTTAATTACACACATGAATAAACCATAAGCTGACCTCATCATGGAAACAGCGCGCTCTGATTGGTTCCCTAGGAGCGGGCTCTGTATAAATACCCGCTGTGGAGCCTTCAGAGGCAACACAAGACCGAGCATCTGTAACTAGCACAGAAAAACACACCGCCTTCTCATCCTCATCCTCATCTTCATCCTCATCCTCATCCTCATCCTCATCCTCATCCTCATCCTCATCAGCACTGTGGTGGAAGAAGATGCTGCGCAGCTCCGCTCTGCTCCTCCTCCTCCTCTCCCTCTGCTTCGCCTCCGGCTTCCAGATGCCGCCGGAGGAGGCCGCTCCCCGCCGGGCACGCTTCTCCGCAAACAGCCCGAGTGAGTGGCTCTGTTCTACCTCTGGTTGTTTGAAACAAATTAGCCATATTTTACTATGTCTATTCCAGAATGGGTCTATTTCTTTAGGGAAAACATTTTTTTTTTTTTTTGTTGTTTTAAAAAATCATCAAACTTTTCATCCATCCATCCATTTTCCATACCCGTCCATCCTATGTAGGGTTGCGGGGGGCTGGTGCCTATCTCCAGCAGTCAAGGGGCGAGTGGCAGGGTACACCCTGGACAGGTCGCCAGTCCATCGCAGGGCAACACAGAGACATACATGTTTTAAAGAATTTGTTTTTTTTAACCAAAAAATTGGCTTCTTAAAATATATTCCTAACACTTCCAAGACCTGCGCTTATTGATTACCTCTTCATTTTAGAAAATTGCTCAGTTCTTTATCATTTTTGGCCAACGTTATTAAGAGCCACAGGGGAAGGCGTAAGGAGCAAGTTGTGGCCCTGGAGCCACAGGTTGGAGACCCCTCGTCTATGGGCAGAAAATTAGCCCCAGTTATGCCCTGAAACAACCTGGGATAAATATAGCTAATAATATTTGTTGTTATAGTTACTAGAAATGCACTGATCAGGCTTTTTTTTTGTTTGTTTGGACAATATTGCAGCTGGGAAAGTTTCTGGGATGTCTACTGCCGAGACCAATTTTTTTCCCTAAGGTCTATATCAAACGTCAAAAAAGAAATAATATGGATCCTTTATAGCAGTATAAGTTTTTAAACCAACGTAATACAAAACAGTTAAAAGATTATTCTCATATATTACTTAAAGCATGAGTCTCCTAACCCTTATCTGATTTTTATTGAACACAGAAACGTTTATGGAAGTGCATGCCATTGTTTGAGGCATTTATTGACTGTTGTGTAGGTTCTTGTTTTAATACAGATTTTTTCTTCAGTTTTTGACCTGCTGATCAGTTATCAGGGCCGGTCAAGCAAAAGACTTGTTGATTCTGATTTCTGGCCAATTCTTCAGTGTTAATATAGGTCGGACATGATTACAGATTTTCCACCCTGGCACAGTTGAATTGATCATTATCTTGTTCCCAAAAATATAACCTTCATATATTCATGAAAACATCGGAGTTTATAGAATATTAATTTCTGATATTTTGTGGCCAATTTGTGCTCACCTATTTTGTAAAGCTTTGACGTGCCTATAACCATTTTATCAAATTATTGTTTATGTCTGAGTTTTATAAATAACAAAAAAAAAATTAACTGCTACAACACCTACAACTAAATGAAAACATATCTCTTGTATCTCTTTACAAAATTATAGCTGGAAAAGATTTTTCTTTTGCACACTAAAATATAGAAAGTGAGATATTAATTTTGCTGTATACAAAATCTGTTCCCAAAACATTATCTGTGTCCAATTTGATATTTAATAGGGCAAAGCTCTAATTTACTTTAATGTGTTGAATTAATCCTTTTCTTGACATTCTTCCTTTTTTGTAATTTACAGCAGGCTGAAGAAAGCTTTCTGTGATAGATGATTAACTTCCCACGTTAAGACTAGAGGCGACATCACACCGTGTATTTTAGAGAGCACTCAGAGTCACAGCTCAGCAGTTAAATAAGATATCAATCATATTTCAAAATAAAGACAAAATTGTTGCATCGAATTACTTTCCATCTGAAGAAGATTTTGCATTGTTTCTTTAAACAATTAAATAGATTTTTTATCATTGGCTTCTATTTGAGCCAACATGATAAAAAAGTTGCTTTTTGACAATGTAAAATTAAGGAAAATTATTGAATGTCAAACATGTTTTGTTGATCTTGATTTGTAAGAAATGAAGCTTATCAGTTAAAAATAAAGAAACATGAAGCATGAACTTCTTTCTTCTGTGGGCATGTTTCTGATTATATCCAACCCTACTTGATCACACTGCATATTTTGAATATCCAGTGATGCTGTGGAGCTATAAAGCAACCCATAAATGAAACGTAGAATGTGGTGCAGTTTATGTGTAAAAGTTCTCCGGTGAATGTGTCGCTGCAGCTGATGTGGCCAGATGTTTAAACGGAGCTGTGACTGTGGGCTGTGGATTCTTTTCCTGCCTCGAAAACTCGACCTGCGACACCGACGGGATGCATGAGATCTGTGAGCTGTTCTTTCACGCCGCTGCCACCTTCAACACAGAGGTGAGTAGATCCACCTGGCCTCTGTGTTGTGCCCCAGCTTTCACCAGTTTCTCTGTCTGACTTCAGTTGTTGTTCGTCAGGGTAAAACGTTTGTGAAGAAGAGTTTGCAGTGTATTTCCCAGGGAATCTCTAACAAAGTCTTCCAGACCATCCGTCGCTGTAACATCTTCCAGAGGATGATCGCTGAGGTTCGTAGACCCAGAAATGTTCATGTAGATGTGAGATCATCCCCTGAATAATAATCCTGGTTTTTATAATCATAATTAAATAGCGATATAACAGCTTATGTTTCAGTTTTTTATCTTTTCTGCCTTGCTTGTTGGCTATAGGCTGCTGGCTTTGTAGGGTTTCTAATAATAACATTTTGCAAACTTAGACTTGTTTGCCTTAGAATCAGCCTGTTAGATTCAAACTGTTGCTTTTAGATGTGGATGCTGCATCTTAACCGGGTTTAATGTGAGGCCTCTCAGCTTTAATTCAACATGATTAACCTCAGTGAGGTTTCCAGTTATCGTCAGTTAATCAGGAACCAGAAGGAAAGCTTTAACTTAACTTGTAAGAATTCCTACTCTATCCATAATAATGGTAATGATATCAAGGTAAAAACACAAGTTCAATCATTTAGCATTATAATGAGCAAACATTAACCAGGTCATATCATTTCTCAGTACTTTCAAGACAAGATCTATCGTTTTCTCTTTTCATTGTCAGATAAAAAGTCATTACAAGTACTAGTTGTTGCAGTTTGTCAAAATAAACTGTAAAAATAGCTAATTGCATAATACCTCAGAGGTTTACCTTCTGTTACACACTGTTACTTGGAATAGAAAGACATGAGCCTACTTAATAAGTAAATGTTGCTCTTTAAGTACTCGACTTTGATTAGCTTTACTTAACCAGATTCTATATTATTTGGAGTTTAACTTCTTACCCTGTGAAGGCAGTCTGGGGGGTAATAGGTTCATACTACCTGAGGTAGTTTTACAAACTAATGTGTGTCATTAGATGTCATTTTGTTAACCGCTTCCTGTTGTTACAGGTTTTAAAGCAACCTGATGGGCATCATATTTCATTAGCTATAGATCACAGAACTGGTGACTCTCTGTTATAGTAGTGATTATAACCTACAGCGTGAGAAAGGACAGAACTTGTCTTTCTCTGTTGTGAAAATTGTAGTTCATCAACAGTCTAACCTGTGACACGAATTATCAATTAATTAATTAATTATTGTCATTTAAGTTTAAATGGATGATCGGTAGCTCTGTAATAATATGAGTTTTTTATCTTCATCTTGTTAGCAAGACCTATATTCTTATAGCCTTGGCTTCATGATGTAAGATTGATTTTTGGAATGACGTCAGCCACAGCCCGACAGTGTTTTAGTTTCAAGTCAGAAAACCAGTGGGATCTGTTGTGCTCAATGAACAGACTGACTGCTATTTTTAATTCAAGCCAATAATGCATTTTTCATCATTTGCTTTTCTTTTATTCAGAGAACAAATGAATATTTTAGTTAATAGATGTTGTACTGTACTACATGATCTACTGATTTATTAAGAATCAAACTGTCAGAAATGCAAATGAACAATTTACTATTGGAATTGACCTTTTATGCGTGTGTCAGCCATATTGGATTTCGAGGTTAAGGTTTGTGAGAAACATGTGACTTATTTATAAAGCGCCAGTTCTCAACACGTCACTTTAGAAGAAAATAAGTAAATTCACTCCAATCATTCATTCATTCCAATTGATCCTAGTTATCAATCAATGCAGTAAAGTTAGGTTTATTATTCAAACTGGTTAAAAAGAGTTTTCTGTCTAAGGAAACCCAGCAGATTGCATCAAGTCATTGACTTGCAGTATTCCCTCCTAATGGACGAACATGTAGCAATAGTAGACAGTCGCCTGCGTTCTGTTTTTGAATTTACAGCAATCCCTCATACTGTGCAACCATATAGTGACAGCGGCGAGGAAAAACTCTACTTTAAGAAGAAGAAACCTTCAGCAGAACCAGAACCTGGCTCAGTACGAGCGGCCATCTGTCACGACTGACGGTGGGTTTGAGAAGACAGAGCAGAGACACAAAAAGAACAGAAGAATCGATCTAGGAGAACTTCCTATCTTAAAGAAAGTAAAAAGTTAAGCTGGCACTAGTCACTCCTTTAGAGTCTTCATCAAAGTGAGAAGCACATCCTCAACTCTGTGCCGGTTTTAAAGGCTATTGGATAAAAGAGAGCAGATACAGTTAGTCACAAGAAAAGCTTTTTGTCTTTTCAAGCAGAGAAACGGGGTTAAACACTGAGAGACAGGGCCAAGTGGATCATCTATAGAAGAAGAACATTAGGTTGTTGGGAGCAATAGCTCATCCCCAGTTAAACAGAATGTCAAACCAGACCAAAACAGAGAGAACGTAAAGGTAAAAGTTTTAGCAAATAATGCAAAATTAGTTTCAATGGACTTTTCTGGTTTGGACCTTTGAAGTACAAAAAGAAAGTACTGAAAGTATTTTCTGTGATGCTGTGCTTTAAGACTTTTAGCTTCAGTTAGTTTTCACCCTATTTCCACCTGAGACTGCATATTATGTTTGTGTAAAGGCTCAGTTGTGTAGATTTTAAGATTTTTACACTAAGTCGGCACAATTGTAGCACAGACAAGTAAAGGCTGTGCAGAGGAGACATTTCACCTGATTTGTGATGTCACTGATTCAGGTGCTAAACAACAACCAAAATACATGGAGTGATTTTTATGTCTCATGTGATTTTATATAACTCCAGAGTGGTCATAAATTGTTTTAAAAAAACAATAAATGAGCACACACATACAGCTTGAGGAAAATGGAAAGTATGGACCAATTCAACATAAAGCCGAAATAGTTTTGCCAGAAAGAGAGCCGTGTTTAAATGCTAGTCAAATTCTAGACTCAGTTGTAATCTGTTAACTTTAGCTTTATTCTGTGCTAGCCAAGTTTCAATGAAATTATGGTCAGTTATGATAGCTAAGGCCTAAAACTGATCAGTTTTAGATTTGGTCAGCTGATGTTGTGACCCCAGTCATTGTATCAGACTCATTTCATACTACTGTATTTGATGCACTTCAGTGTTTCCCCCCTTGTTAAAGGTTCAAGAGGAGTGTTACACCAGTCTAGACATCTGCACTGTGGCTCGAACAAACCCTGATGCCATCGGAGAGGTGGTGCAGGTGCCGACTCACTTCCCCAACAGGTGAGCTCTGAAGGCACAGTTAAAAAGACATGATGAAACTGTAACTTACAGAACTGTAACTAGAAAAGCATTCTGAGAGCGCGGAGCTCTGCCAAGCAGCCCCCCAATTGTAGCAAAAGGGGGATATGCCTTGTATAAATGCATTTTTAGTTTCTTCCAACAATTCTGAAAATTCTGCATCATTTTACCTCCACTTCAGAATTATGCAGTACTTTGTGTTGGTCTGTCACATAAAACACAGATAAATACAATGGTGATTATATTTCAAACATGACAAATTGTGGAAAAGTTAAAGGGGTATAAAGACTTTTGCAAACCACTAAGACCGTGTTCTCTATTGAAACCACAGATACTACAGCACGCTGCTGCAGACCCTGCAGGCCTGTGATGAACAGACGGTGACGGCAGTGAGGACCGGGGTCATGGCCCGCCTGGGGCCCGACATGGAGAGCTTCCTTCAGCTCGTCCAGAACAAACCCTGCACCCCCAGCTCTGATTCCGCCGCCTTCAACAACCCAGCCAGCTGGAGGAACATGCCTGTGTTCAACATCCAGCCCGGCTTCAGGGGCCGCGACCCCACCCACCTGTTTGCCAAGAGATCTTTGGACAACCAGAAGAAAGAGGAAACTGTTCAAGCTGAGGAGTAGATGACAAATTCAGAAAAAGAGGAATTGTTCTGACATCTGCAGCAGTAAACAGCTTTTTAGGTGGTCGTTTGGGGGATTTTTTGATTCTCTTAGGTCATTCATTAGATAATTGATGTGATCTTGTAAAGGTTCTTAATATTATACTCTTATTATAATTGGTATTTATTGTCCTAAATTAATTATTAATTTATTTATTAGGCTATAATGGTGGTATATTTAAATTAGACAGAGGATAAAAAGGAGAGTGATGCGTTCAGAAGATGCTTTCATGCTGGTCGTGGAGCTCTTTGAGGCCTCATTTTACTGGTCCATAAATCACTTTAAAAGCTTTATGTTATGTTTAAAAATGCTTCAATGTGCATCAAAATGTGGGATTTAATTGGGCTTGTTGTTAAACTAGAAATAAATGTGTTGATATAACTAACTGGTTCCACTGGATTATTTCCACCAAAGATTTCGCATTACCAAGGTCAGAATCATCCACACATGACTTTTACTACTGATGTTTATAAGCTTTGGATATATCAATCATTTTTGGGCTAAAGAAAGTTGAGAAGAAAACAGCTTCTACATGTTCACCTTTAGTTTCTAATATTATAGAATTCTACCTTGACAACATGATGCAGTTCCATATTAACAACTGTACAGGAATCTGTCTAAATAGAGTTTAGTATGTTACATATAAACATGAATCTGTTCATGTCTCACAGTTGTTCTCTACATTTTGCTTCTTGCTCTCTAACACCTACAGATTAGAACTTTAGATTTAAAAACGCCTCGCTGAAAGTGAAAAGCATTCTCTGATATGTTCTTAGAGAGTTTTTATTCACTAAGAAGCTGAGGTGGACAGCTGCCACCAGATGGCGTACAAACATAAAGCCTCACTGTCAATCACTGCATCATGTCAGCTACTTGATTTCTCTTTGCAAAACTAAGTATTAAATGGAGCGGCAGAGTTTGCAGAATGGGCACATCTTGTTGGTATTCTCTTCAGGAAAAAAACATAGTTTCACCTCCTGGATTATCCACGGGCTCTTTTTACAGTATAAATTCTCATCCACCGATGGAAAGTTACTTTTGCCAAAGATAAGTACTAGAGTTGAATATAAAACTGTACATAGCCAACATCTGGAGCAATATTATCCTCTTGTTTTTTTTAAAGCAAAAGTTGGTACTGTCTGTTTGAACGTTACGATTAATTTCTATCTTCAGCAGAGACTTATGGACAGACACAATACTCCGACAGCTATTCATTCATGGGGGAAAAAATGTTATACTAGAGTTTAGTACATAATTTGCTCTTTTTATGCTTCTAACATTTTTTAAAAACAACCTTAACAAAAATCTCAACAGATTTGACTATAAATCACTATAAATTATGACATATTTATAGGACAAAGATTAAGCCAAAGTGGAAAAAAATACCCAGCTTTAGAATCCCTTTGTGCAGTAATAACTGAGTACTGGTAGTTGTTTGTCTGAATTTATCAGTCTCCTTATTTCTGCACAGGCCTTTTAAACTCCCCTCATCATTAGAATAAGTAGAGTTTGCTGTATTTCAGATAAGACGTATGAACAACAAAAATAATTCAACCTTTCAGTTTAAATGTTGTAATCAACAAACTCACTAAGATTATAACACTTAACTAAACTACTAAGTCAAAGATGAAGGAACAATGAAAATTGCTTTTTGTATTCCCTCAGGTTGTATTTACCTGGTAATAGAATTTGTTTTGATCTGAAACATTTAATTGACAAAAAAGAAAATAGAAGAAATCTGAAAGGGAGCAAATGCTTTATTATGACACTGCACCCAATTAGTTTGTGAGTAAAAGTATATTTGGGGTGTAATTCCCAAAAAAAGACAGGATGTGTAGAACCTTAGCATGGTTTACACCGACCAAAAAACAACAAGCACAATAAAATAAAACTGTGATAAAGAGATATTAGTGACAAAAGAACAAATAGTGAGACAGATAAGGCACATATTAAACACAGAAAAATATGTTTAAATAAAGTTTAAATATCTTTAGAAATCCATACAGGAATGCAGCAGCATTCACAGCGATGTGTGTAAAAAGAAATATGTGACACCTCTATTTGGGCAGGCTTGGTGGCTCACACCTGAAAGTGCAAAGTGGCCCCACGACAGCTCTCACTCCATGGGAGCCATCTGTCGCTGTAGGTAACAGCTGACCCATGATGGCTTCTCACCTCAATGTTACGGCCCATTAACCCCCAGCGGGCGTCCATCTTTTCCTGAATCCTGTGTTTGCCAACAGGAGGGTGGGCAGCAGCATTTCCAGGAATCAGTTTAACAGCAGTGCTGCTCTGTGTGCTTACTGAAGCGCTGCCGAGCTGCTGCATCACAAATGACAGAGCTCAGGCTGTGGGGATGGTGCACTGTTGTTTAATCTGTGCTGTAGTTAAAGTGTAACCGAGCTCTGGAAGGAGGAAAAAGAGCACAAGCAAAGGGGCTAAACACAAGAAAACACAGGAACTAGCATCGTGAAGCCAGTTGAAGTTTCCTAATTTAACTGTGGACAAAGCCTGTGTGATCTAAATCTCATAATTTACTCCAATTTCCTCAGGGCAGGGGACAGGCAAAGCAACATTGACTTTTGTCTTTATCCACAAACGTACAGTTTTTCATAGATTACTTGGGCTAGGCCATACAGGGCACCTACAAAGCTGTGAAAACTATTTGCCCATTCCTGATTTTTCTCTTTTGTGTTAACCTCAAACATTTCAGATCATGTACCAAATTTTGGCCACGCCCACACACTTTGACGCAGCTAAAACCGCCATTACGATAAAGTTAATAACTATGCAACTAATAATGATATCAGTGTTAATCCAGCTGCTTAAGGTATGTTTCCAAAGTCAAAGAATCTAAAAAAATGTAGAATTAGATCACAACATTAGGGGGACTGAACTGCCTTGGTGGAAGTCTGCATTCTCTGAGTGCTTTTCTAGTTTATATTTGGTTTACTTTGTGTGGATTTAGTGAGAGAAGGAAGCAGGAGTGGCAGCCAAAGGCCTGTACAGGTCCATTAACGATCTCCTGCAATATTCTTCTAAAAACCCTAAAGACAGGAGAAAGAAGAGAACTGAATATTATGGATGATAATGAAGAGATTGATGGACAGGATAAGGAGAATGAGTGGGAAAATGTGAAAATTTGCATAGAGCATGTGAAAGGAAGAGAAAAAACGTGAGGGTAGTACAGAGGGAACTGATGGTGAAGGAAGTGAAGAGGGAGCAAACATATTTTTAAAAATGTTTTTTAATTTGGGGGGGTTAGATTTGGGGGGATGAGGGAGTAAAGAATATTGATCCAATAAAGTTGACAAAAACTTAACATGGAGGTAGGCGAAATAAAATATGTAATATATTAAGAGATGGAAATCTGTTGATTGGGTGCAACACAGAAAGACAGGTAGAAAAGGCGAAGAAACTTGTCTGGGTTTGCAACATTAAAGTTAAAACAGTAGTAAAAGTAGGAGAAAAAAGAAATACAGTGGGACAAGAAAGTGTTTGGCAGCCACCGATTCTGCAAGTTGTCCCACTTAAAAAGATGAGGTCTGTCATTTTGATCATAGGTACACTTCAACTGTGAGAGACAGAATGTGAAAAAAATCCAGGAAATCACATTGTATTATTTTTTAAGATTTTATTTGTATGATGGTGTAGAAAATAAGTATTTGGTCAAGTTCCCCTCAATACTCTGTAATGTAACCTTGGTTTCCAATGACAGTGCTCAAATGTTTCTTGTAAATCTTCTCTAGGTTTGCACACACTGTAGCTGGTATTTTGACCCATTCTTCCATGCAGATCTTCTCTAGAGCTGTGATGTTTTGGGGCTGTTGCTGGGCAACAGAAACTTTCAACTCCCTCCACAGATTCTCTATTGGACTGAGGTCTGGAGACTGCCTAGGCCACTCCAGAACTTTGAAATGCTTTTCACTTAGCCACCCCTTTGTTACCCTGGCAGTGTGTTTCGGATCATTGTGATCCTGGAAAATCCAACCATATTTCATCTTCAATGCTTTCACTGGAGGAAGGAGATTTCTGGCCATAATCTCACGATACATGGCCCCATTCATCCTTTTCTTAACATGGATCCGTCGTCCTGCCCCCTTTGCAGAAAAGCAGCCCCAAAGCATAATGTTTTCACTTCCATGCTTCATAGTGGGTATGATGTTCTTGGGATGTAGCTCAGTATTCTTCCCCCTCCAAACACGGTGAGTGGTGTTTATACCAAAGAGTTCTATTTTGGTCTTATCTGCCCACATGACATTCTCCAGTTCTCCTCTGGATCATCCAGATGGTCTCTTGCAAACTTCAGAGGGGACCTTCCAAGGGCTACAGAATATAATCCATGATGACGTAGTGTGTTACTAATAGTAACCTTGTTGGTCCCGGCTCTCTCCAGGTCATTGACCAGTTCCCCCTGTGTGGTTCTGGGCTGTTTCTTCACCGTTCTCAAGATCATTTGTATCCCTTGAGGTTTGACCTTGCATGGAGCCCCAGGTCGAGGGAGATTATTATTTATTCCATTTTCTAATAACTGCTCCAAGAGTTGATCTCTTCTCACCATGCTGCTCGCCTATTGTAGATCGGCTCATTCCAGTCTTGTGCAGGTGTACAATCTTGTCCCTGGTGTCCTTAGACAGATCTCTGGTCTTGGCCATGGTGGAGTTTGGAGTCTGATTGTTTGAAGATGTAGACAGGTGTCTTTTATACAAATAATGAGTTCAAGCAGGTGGCATCAGGTGGTAATGGGTCGAGGAGAGTATAGCTTCTTAAAGAAGTAGTACCAGGTCTGTGAAGACCAGAATTCTTCCTTGTTTGTAGGTGCTAAATAGATTTTCTGCACCATTATACAAATAAATTCTTTAAAAATCATTAAATATGATTTCATTGATTTTTTTCACGTTCTGTCTCTTACAGTTGAAGTGTACCTATGATGACAATTACAGACCTCTCTAATACATAGTCTGTTTATAATTCAGTCTTAGTATAAATCCTGTGAAGGCGTCAGAGGTTTGTTAGGGAACATTAGTTAAAAACAACATCATGAAGGAAAACCGCAAATAAGTGAGGGAGAAGGTATTGGAGCGTTTGGTTAGAAAACAATAAACTTTTTAATGTCTCACAGAAAACTGAGATATAGAGCATCCAAAAATGGAAAATTAAAAAGAAAAGTGTATGGCACAGCTGCAAACTTTCTGAGTCATGGCTGACCACCTAAAGTGACCGGCCAGGCAAGGAGCACAGTAATCAAGGCAGCAACCAAGAGGCCCATGGGAACTCTGTAGGAGCTACATCAGTCCAGAGCTCAGGAGGGAGAATCTGTTGGCAAGACAACTATTAGTCCAGCAATCTATAAATCTGGCTTTAACGGAAAAGTGTAGCAAAAAAACTCATAAATTGTCCTGTATTCAGTCTGCCACAGAACACAGAAAACATGTGGAAGAAGGTGTTCTGCTCAGACGAGATCAAGATGTAACTTTTTGACCAACATGCAAAAAAATATGTGGAGGACAAGTTTGACTGCACATTACCATGAATACACTACTGCCCTGCGGAAACATGGTGAGGGCACCATCATTCTGTGGCCATGCTTTTCTTTATCAGGGACTGGGAAGCTGGTCAGAGTTGATGGAACGGTGATTAGAGCAATCACAGAAGAGATACACAGAGAACTTTAAATATAACCTGTTAAAGGCTGCAAGATCCTAGACTGAGGTGGAGGTTCACCTTCAAGCCGGACAACCATCCTAAACATTTTTGCCAGGGCTTCAATGGAATGGTTTAGATCAAAGTATAGGCATGTGTTTGAAGAATTAATTATGAGCTATACCAACACTTAATTTCCCTCTGGGATCAATAAAGTATTTTTGAATTGGAATTTGAATTGAATGGCCTAGTCAAAGTCCAGACCAGAATTCAATTGAGAATCCCTGGCAAGATTTCATAATCGCTGTTTACTGAAGCTATCCATGCAGCTAAGGAAAGGCATATAGATCAGTCTATTTGACCAACAGTACAGAAATACAGTACAATACCTCACAATTATGCTTAGTCTATCACACAAAATTCAAATCCAAAGTACAATGAAGTTTCTGTTTGTAATACAACGAAATGTGAAAACAATTCAATATCATAAATAATTTTTCAACAAACAAAACAGAAAATTATGAAACACTGATATTCATTCAGCAAAAACTGAATATTTCCTGTAACTTAGAAATAAGACTTTGTTACTATACTAGAGGTTCCCACAAAGAAATATTATCTTCCCACTTAATGCTGAACCACATTGCTGTTGCTGAACTATTTTTAAAACACTGATCGTATATTCTACAAACTTAGATTGTCTTGTTAAGTTTTTCTGTTTTACTTATGACTGATGTTTTACTATGAATTCCTCCAAACAAGTCTTCGTTTTATAGTTTGCTGAGCTTCCTATCGCAGAACGTCCTCTGGTAGTAACTCAGCCTTTCATGGCAGTCAGAGCTCTGAGGGATGAAATGGATGCCAAGACTTGCAGCAAACAGGAAGAAGAAGTCAGCATGAGGCTGCAGCTTAATACACAGAGCAGTGGACTGTCAGCCAGGAGCTGCAAAGGAAATAAAATGTCACAGACGGGAGCACATGATGTACGATCGCCCACTTTGCTCTTTACAGGAGAAAAGAAAGTGTAAAGCTACAAAAAAGCTACTTAACAATCTTCAGGCAGAAGAGGGAGAACAGTTAGATGAAAAATTGACTGTGTGACAGAAGATGTAGAGTCCTAAGTGAAACTCTGCTTTTTGCAGTTCAGATTGTAGAGGCCAACACAGACATTCAGTGAGTTTCTATTGAAGGCAAACAGACCTCAAAGCTTATCCCGGAGAATCACATACACACCACACAGCAGCTTGCACAGCAACCATCAGCGAACAGACATCACCACGAACACACCTAGGTGCTGCCACATCACCCCCATTCTTTTATCACTCCCTTGGCTTCCTGTAATTTTTAGAATCCAGTGTAACGGACTCATGGGCTTTGCTTCTTCCTACATCTCTGACACATTGTGTCTGCGTACACAAAGTAGGGCAACAAGGTCACCAGGGCAGCTTTTTCCGGGGCTCCCCCCATCCAGATAAAAGCATTGGGGTGATCGCCCCTTTGCAGTGGCTACACCTAAGCAACGGAATAAGCTGCCTGCTGATCTGCGTTTAACTTCAGATCTGAATTTGTTTAAAAGTAAGTTGAAAGCACATCTTTTTAGACTGGTGTTTTTCCTATCCCGATTTTATTGTAGTGTGATGTTCTGATGATGTTTTGTGTTATCAAAATTTAAAATTTTTATTGCTTCATTTCATTTTTTATTTCTTATGTGTATTAAATTTCCCTTCTGTAAACCACTTTGGTCACCTTCCAGGGTTGTGGAAAGTTTTATATATATATATAAACTTTTGATTGATTGATTGATTGATTGATTGATTGAATCAATTCCCTGCTTTCAGCTTCCAGGGGACGTCACAATCCTGGAAACTGGCAAAACAAACAACTTGGTCCAAGATAAGGACAAAACCTGGTTAAACCTTAATGATAAAAGGAGACTTAAGGTGAGCAGGATACTTACAGTGATATTCAGACGACTCTACAGCCATGATCAAAATGGACTAAAAGGCTGAATAGAGAGAGCCTGTGGACCACTTTGTGGCATGCTGTGGAAACAATCATCTTATCTTGAATATGAACAAAACAGAGGAGATTAATGTAGATTTTAGGAGAAACACGGTTGGATCAAACACTATTTCCATCATGAGAGAATAAGAAGAGGTGGTGGAGGAGAATAAATACATCGGTGTTCACCTGGACAACAGACTAGTGTGGAGACACATTAAAACGTACACAAGAAGTGACAGAGCAGATTGTAGTTCTTAATGAAGCTTATGTCCTTCGGTGTTTGTAGCAGTTGATTTAGCAGCATCAGAACCAGTGACTTAAAAAAAATACCATTTTACTGTGCAATAAATTATTCTTAAGGCTCTTTTTATGTTTTATATTTTTTATCTTTGTGTGAATCCGTCACATTGCTTCTGCTACACCTGAATTTCCCCATTGTGGGACCATAAAGACTTTCTATTCTATTAACTATACTAATTAATTTATTCTGACCTGGATTTTGACTGGTGTGCCTTGTAAGGTACTTATATGACTTTAGTTCTAAACTGGTTCAATAGTAATTAAATAATTTTTTTTTGGTATTTTAAAAGGAAATATTTAGCTTTAAACTGAAAGAAGAAAAATGAAAACCATACATGCTTTTCAACATTATTCTGCTTTCTTTTTAATACTGTTGTTTAGTTATTTACATCCAACCTAAAGCTCATTGTCTAACAGCAGCAGCCCATGGAGGATAAGTGCAATATGTGTTGTTTTGTTGTTGTTTTTTTTTACAGAAAAACAATCAGAGAATAAAACTAAAAGTATATTTCTGAGACTTTGATTATTTTATGAGTGATGAGCTATTCTGCTGAGGGGCAGAAATCCAACTGTACAAATAAAGAATAATAACTACATAGACGTGTTAGAACATGTTGCTGTCCACTTTTTGCATCTCTAGCTCTTCATGTCACTGTAATACAACCAGAAAGATTCTCACCATGAAACAAACCAATATGTACAATATTCCCTTGGAGTACATTATTATAGACAAGCAGGACAAAAGTCCTCCTTTAGTGTCTGAGGTCAGTCTTTTCCTTCTCTCCCAGCAGGAGGGTGTGTTTCCTGTCTGATGGAGTCCAGCTCAGTCCAGCTGTTCTTTACATCACACAGCAGTGATACTGTTCGTCTGAGCTCCATCTGAGCTCTGCCTCATCTGAGGCTGCACAGTGCTGGACAGGAAACGGGAAGAAAATGTTCCCAGGACAACAACGTCGAGGTACACAGCCTAGGCAGAGCCACTGACTGATGTGTACTGGACCAGAGGGATGGCCAGGTCCAGGTACTCCTGCAGAGGCAGGGGCAAAGGGTTAGAACTGGCCCTTAGCTTGAACAAGGTTACACATTACATTACAATACATTCCTATATGTAGCAGGATGGATTAAAAATCTTTAAATGAGCTACCTTACATCCCTGCATTTTCTGTCAGACTAACTGACCAATCAGAATAGACTGAGTTGTGATGGATGGGGGCACCTTAAGGAGACAGGATTTTAGAAAGAAGTATACAACATGTGCTGCACAAGCAGAAAAATATAGGTTTCATACCTAATACACACCTACACTCTGTGTAAAAGTGATTGTGTTTCTGAGTGGGTGTATGTGAGTGAGTCTTGCCCCTTTTCCACTTGGGCCTGCTCGACCCGGCCTGGGTCGAGTCAGCCCCTATTTAGCGCGTTTCCACTACCTTTGTCAGGATCAAGCCGACCCCTTTTGTCCGACTACCTCTGGCTCAGTCCGAAGCGGGCCGAGGTAGCCCAACACGCCCACCTATGTACTGATTGGTTCTGTAAAGTGATGTCACTCTCACTCCTACCTACGTAGTGGTAGCCACTGATTGGCCTGGCTTTGTGAGTGTAAGGTGACGCCTCTGAATGGCGATTCATGGATTTCAGCAGAGTTCAAAACATTGGTGGGGGAAACAAAAAAAATTAAAGTGCAAATATCGGGCCGTGAAAGACCAAACGGCCGGAGTAGGGCAGACTGCAAGCACTGGAAGTTCTTTGCAGAAATGAAAGACATTTATGTTGAAAGGCCGGCGAGCAACGGGAGAGAGAGTGAGCTGGATACTGGCTCCAGCATCGGCATCTGTAATGTTGGAAAACGGTGATGATGACTGATTTTTACTGGAACTTTGCTACACTGAGCCTGCCCATATCCTCGCCCACTGCCATGCTCCTGAGATGGCAATGCTAAACACAACAAGGCCATGCTGGGCCAGGCTGATGCGACACGGCCCGGGCGGAGCCGAACCGGTCAGCTGGAGGTTCACAGCTGTTAGAATTAGAATCAGAATGGTTTTATTGCCATATGTGTGAAAAGGTTCACACCATTAGGAAATTGTCGTGGTACTGTGTGCAAACATAAAATAAACACTTCTAAGCATGCAATAAATACAAAAATAAATAACATGGGGTAAACAGATTAATATATACAAGAGTGCAGGTTATGATTGCAAAATCACACCAACACAACACAGGGTCATATGACTGACACAGAGCGGGTGGTGGGAATAGTCTTAGGGTGTTCATGAGTTCAACAGCAGAAGGGAAGAAACCGTTCTTATGCCGGAGGGGGGCAGGTCAAAAAGTCTGTGTCTAGGGTGAGATGGGTCAGCTGTGATCCGACCTGCATGCCCAAGTGTCCTGGAGGTGTAAAGTTCCTGTAGAGATGGGAGTCTGCAGCCGATCAACTTCTCAGCAGAGTGCACAACATGCTGCAGTCTCTCTTTGTCCCTGATGGTAGCTCCAGCAGACCACACGGTGATGGAGGAGGTGAGGATGGACTCAATGACTGCACTGTAGAACTGCATCATTGTCCGTGCCGGCAGGTTGAATTTCTTCAGCTGCCTCAGGAAGTACATCCTCTGCTGGGCCTTCTTTATGACTGAGGTGATGGTGGGCTCCCACTTGAGGCTCCCCAGGAAGTGGAATGAGTCCACAGTGGTGATGGGGGTGTCAGTCAGGGTAATGGAGAGGAGTGGGGCTGTGTGGTTCCTAAAGTCAACAATAATCTCCAGTCTTCTGGGCGTTCAGTACCATGTTGTTATGGCTGCAACAGGACACCAGACGTTCAGCCTCCTTCCTGTAGGCAGACTCATCCCCATCCGATAAGCCTAGTTTATATTCTTTTCACCAGTGGGGGTGTGGAGACATAGCACCATCATCAGTCAGCGCAAGTGCTCTACGGCAGGACCACAGAAGATGACGGAGACATTTTTTAAATGTCCGTTGAAACTTATGAGAGTGAATGCTGGCCACTTCCTTTAAATTCGTTAAATTCGTCAACAGAAACACCATTTCCAAAAAAAGTGAAAAAGAGTGCTGAAGATATCTTGTAGCAGCCATGGAGCAGATGAAAAAATGTTTTGCATAAGACAATTTTTGAATGTTCTGTGTCCGTTGCAATAGTGAGTGAGGAGCTTTATCATGTTTTGCCCGAAAAGCTCTTTTGAGTATTAAGAGAGGCGGTGTGAAGAGTTTTGGGTTAAAAATAAAAAAGTAAACAGCTAAATAAATACATTGTTTTTGATCAGAGACATGACTGCAACAGTGGCAGGACCCCCTGTTAAAGTATTGTTCTTCAGTAGTCCATATTCCTTGCCCTGGCCAAATGGATAAGCATTTATTGAACAGTTTGCAACAGGTCTGCAAGCACATTCATGTCCCCGTCTTACTCTCTGGCTTACTGCCTAGTGACGCCCTTGTTCGCCCCCTAGTGGTGGGACTAACCTGGACAGCATACAATATTTACATATTGTTACATCCTTTCTCTTTTGGAAAGTTTTCTTTTTCCCTTTTGCAAAGACTAAATGCAAATAGACCTGTACTTTCAAATGTACAAAAAGCTTTTTTTCCCCTTTTTTTAACCATTACCCAAAATAAGCAATGGCTTAAACATCTCAAAACAATTTGTTTTTTCATTTTCTCTTCCCCCCCAAAGCCATCTGCCAGTTTAAGCAGTAAAGTCCTTGTAGTGCTGAGGCTAACGAACAACTCTACCACATCTGGTTGTCTTCGGCACATCACTGTGTACAGGTATCACTCTGAGTTTAAGGGTTCTGCTGGAATAGTACAGTGTTTGTTTGGGTTTCCGGAGTGTTTACAGACTCTATGTCAACAGACTCTGTTTGAGGAACAACATGAGCGCGCTTGAGGTGTTCCTCCTGAGAACTGCACCCAAATCCATCTCAATTTCATGGGATCTAGAGTCAACTGGTCTTTTCACCTTGCCCAGCTTCCATTTGGTGTGAGGCTCAAATGGCTGCACTCTGACAATGTCACCTGGTCATAGGGCATCTACATTCCAGGCTGATCTGTTGTAGTATGTACATTGGTGCTGTTGGTTGTTAAACAGTGCCTGCTCTGCTTGAACCACTTTAGCCTGGAGAAGACTGTTTTTCACTGGTAACAAAGACCTCAAATCACAGCTCAGCAGTCTTTAAGCTAGGCTGCTCTCCAGGTCCGTTTGACAGTGTGTTACGATGGTCCAAAAGTGCAAGACAGGGGTCTAGTCTAAAAGCTTTGGCCTTGAGTAACAGTCTCTAGCAGTTTTAACGGCAGACTCTGCCTTGCCGTTCCTCTGTGGGTAACCTGGCGATGAGGTCTTGTGGTCAAACTCCCACAGTTGGCTGAATCTTTGGAGCTCTTGAGATGAATATTGAGGTCCATTGTCTGAGCCTACTGTGTTGGGAATGCTGTATCTAGCAAAATGTGCTTTTAGCTTCTTTGCTTCATCTGTTGGATTACAGTTTGTAGAATTTTGTCCTCTTTTGTAGCTGTCCTGCTCTGGGTTAGTCTGTCACTTGAAATGGTGTTGCTCCTTGCACTGTGTGAACTTCTTCCACTGTGTGCCCCGCTATGGCCTTGCAGTTTTCCCACGACAACTCAGCAGCTCTGCAAAGTTAAATGCAAGTGTCCAACGTCATGGCTTTCTGCCGTAATAGTCTCTCTTGCATGTTGCTGCTGTTAATCCCACATACGATCCTATCCCAAATGAGTGAGTCTCTCAATGTCCCAAAGTTGCATGTTTTTGCTCGCAACTTTAGTTCGGTAACATAGCCATCTATGGATTCACTGATACCTTGATTTCATGAAAATAATTTGTACCGCTCTACTGTCTTGTTCACTGTCTGACTGAAGTAGTTGTCAAACTTTTCAATAAAGTCCTTCATTTTCCAGTCAAACTTCGCTGTGTCTCTAATTAATAATAAGAAAAAAAGAGCCTTCAGAGAGGGAGACAGGGAATTACTGAGGTGTATACAGAAGCAACTTAAGGTCAAGATCGGAGACAGCAAAGAGGCACACAGGAAGAAGCTGGAGAACAAACTACAAAGGAACAATATCCGAGATGTCTGGTCAGGAATGAGAAAGATCACAGGTTTTAAGGACAGGAAGAATTGGATAGATGGAAGTCTGGACAGAGCAAATTAACAGAACACATTCTTCAACAGGTTCAGTTCAGGAACTAGCTCAGCATCCCCCTCTCCTGTTCCCAGCCAAACAGACATCCCACTCTCCTCTGATCAACAGCTTTTCTGTTACACCTCAGATGTTTAATCCTTCACCTCAGCTATGGACTCTTCTAATTCCACAAGTTTGACTTCAACCAAGTCAGGAAATGCTGCTACCCCCTTTGCCTCCCCCTCCCACTTGTCTGTCTCCAAAAGTCAGTTGAAGAGGCAGCTGGAGAAACTGAACCGGAACAAGGCTGCAGGTCCAGATGGTGTCAGCCCCAGAGTCCTGAAGGCCTGTGCAGAGCAGCTCTGTGGGATTCTGCAGCACCTCTTCAACCTTAGCCTAACTCAGGAGAAGGTTCCAGTGTTGTGTGGAAACAATCGTCTCACCTTGAATGTGAACAAAACTAAGGAGATGATTGTAGATTTCAGAAGAAACAGAGATAAGTCAAAAACTGTTTCCATCATGGGAGAAGAAGTGGAGGTGGTTGAGGAGTATAAATACCTCGGAGTTCACCTTGACAACAGACTGGACTGGAGACTGAACAGTGAAGCCGTCTATAAGAAGGGACAGAGCAGACTGGACTTCTTGAGGAAGCTTAGGTCCTTCAAGGTTTGCAGCAAGATGCTGGAGATGTTCTACAAGTCTGTTGTGGAGAGTGTAATCTCTTCAGCCGTCATCTGTTGGGGTAGCAGCATCAGAGCCAGGGATTTAAATAGGCTAAACAACCTGATAAAGAAGGCTGGTTCTGTTCTTGGGACAACTGTGAAACATCTGGAGATGATGATGCAAAGAAGGATTCTTCACAATATCAAAAAAATTATGGACAACCCTGAGCATCCTCTTCATGAGACAGTCATACAACAACAGAGCGTCTTCAGTCGGAGGCTTCTTCAGTTTCGCTGCAATAGAGACCGCTACAGGAAATCCTTCCTGCCCACAGCCATCATCATCTACAACAGCTCCTTAAAGAATTAATTATATGAGCTATACCAACACTTAATTTCCCTCTGGGATCAATAAAGTATTTTTGAATTGAATTTTGAATTGAATAATTAACATATCTAGTAGCTCTCTGCCACTCTCACCGACCAGATAACCGAAGAGCTTTTCTTCTTAACGTCCTTAGCAACAGTTAATCCAATGTACAGTTCCAACTGGTCTCTCCAAGACTTCCACGTTTTAGACAGGTTTCTGGAGTCTAGACACAACCTCTTTGGAGGTCTAAATCTGTCCATGCCGTTAGCGTTAGCTTGTTCACTTCAATGCTATGCTACACGTTAGCACTTTACAGTTTTCGGACTCCTCCGGTGCCTCCGCAGCAAACCACCAAAAACTTGGGCAAAAATCCACTGTCGCTGCCACAATGTTAAAGTGTGATGGTTCCATCGGGAGCACGGCAGCGCAGCTGGCAGCACAGCTCACCTCACAGCTAGAAGGTCCTGGGTTCGATTACCGCCGGGGACGCTGTGGGTGCTGAAGGTGTGTTTTTTCCCCCGCATCATCGGCACCCACACCCTGGGTGGGGTTGGCGAAAGGGCCTTACTGTGTGGAGTTTGCATGTTCTCCCCGTGTTCCCTTGAGCAGCTAATGTGAGCTACTCCCACAAAAACATGCACTAGTCCTGGGGGTATATACGGCCTCCTCCTGGCCAGCCGGGGCGCCTGAAGGGTTGGGGAGGATCTGGCTGGAATAAAGTGATCCTTCCTCGCGTTACATCCAGCGGGGGAAGCCCCATCCCGTCAGGTGAAAAGAAGGGCCTGCTCACTCCCCAAGCATGAAGAAGGCTTGGGTTTCAGTGCGGGGCCCTCCCGGGGCTGGCAGAGGGAGAGCGGAACCCCAGGACTGGACCCCTAGCGTAGGAGCACTGGGTGATGAATAATGGGAAAAAACCGTGGGATAAAAACATAAAAAATACTCTGTGGGATTCTGCAGCACCTCTGATCAACAGCGGTGGTGGTTCCAATAAAACAATAGTCCATATTCCTTGACCTGGCCCAACGGGTCAGCATTTATTAAACAGCTTGCAACAGGTCTGCAAGCACATTCACATATCCCCGCCTTACTCTCTGGCTTCCTGCTTAGTGAAGCCCTTGTTCATCCCCTGGTGGCAGGTCTAACCTGAACAGCATACAATATGTACATATTGTTACACGCCCCCCCAAGAAAAGGGCAACGCCCCTTGTTGTCCTGGCGATGAATTGCTTTGCAAGACTCCCCACGCAGTGGATAAGTCTGATGGGGAAATATCTTCATCAGTAAGAGCGCGTGCCTGTTCAAAGGTGCTGACGGAGAAGTATAAACTAGGCTTTAGCATGGTAAGAATGGAGGAAGGACTGCAACACTCAAGATGTAAGAGCAGTAGGGGACTGGTGGACTTGTGTTCCAGAAGGTCGAAGCAGCCCCAGGGTAGCCATAATCCCTACACACAGAAGAAAGTTGTGGAAGCACAGAAGCAACTGTCCCCAGCACTCCAGATCCAGACACACTGCCACGCAGGAAAAGGCTGGGAAACAGTCTCCATGATGGCCCAGCACTTGCACAACCCCCCGATACCAAGATCGGCCACCAAGAAGCAGAAGAGACCCCAATAGAGCCCCCAACAAAGCAGTCCAGTGAGCTAGCCACAGGTAGTGCAAGAGGGAGGAAAGGCCACCAGGGCCCAGCTAAGTACCTGCAGTCTACTGCAGACCCGACTCATCCTCAGGAACCATAGACCACCTGACAACCCACACCAAGCGAGCAAGCCAAAGATCCCTTTGGAGGGGAAAGGCCATGTAGCTCCCAACCCATGCCTGCAAGGTACATTACATCCCTTCCAGTCTTGATTTTAATAGAGTCAATCACGCAATTAAGATTTCATCTTGAGACATCCATTTTGAAGGTTAAATATGCCCAGGCAGACAGCTTCCCCATATGGTATGCCGGGACAGGGCGTGTAAAAAGATTTGTTTTTAAATAACCGGTGTTTCGACATTATTCATGCTTCAATGTGGACATGGATGATTCTGAATGAATGAGAATCCATTTTACCCCAGCCCCACACTCTATGTTGATGTAAGACTAGCAGTTCACAGTGGGCAGTGATGCATGTGTTTGGGTAGTCTTCAGCTTATGGCAGGCTTAAGACTTAGCTGTTGCCCAAAGACACAACGCTGTGTAAATTTCCATAATATGTCTCCTTTAAAAACACTTCAAAAGACTTTTCTAACTTTCAAAATCTACATAGATCTTTTCAGATCTTTAACGAGTCCTTAGAACTTTTCTGTTTTTTTTTATTATCTTTGGTCATTGTGGTGGGTGATGCCAAACACTTCCAGTTTTGTTTGCAAAGGGAACTAACCCGAAGTTAAAAGGTATTTGCCTTATTAGGTTGAAAGACATTCTAAAACTTTCAATGCTGCTTAATAAAACTATTTTGGCTAATGTATGAATATATGTGAGCCTGCATTTATAATTTTGACCCTGTTTGGATTAAAGAAAATCCACACAAAAATGTGTACACCAAAGTATTCTATTTAGAAAAATTTGAATTATTCTATTTTTCCAGCATGGGATTAATTCCCACCATACGACTTCGATTAAGTCAATAAAAGCCCAAAATAAAAGCCCAATCAATTAATGACCTATATGCATGACTGGATGTAAACTTCTGGCTGCTGCAGTTCCTCTAAAGGCGTAAGTTTGTTACCTGGTTGCCCATGAGGGAAAGCGTTCGATCTAAATCTTCTACAAGCTGCTGAAAGGTGGGCCTGCGTGATGGAACAGCATGCCAGCATTCCCTCATCATCAGATACCTGAAACAGAAGAAACAAAGACAGTTGTTTTAGCACATCTGTAGATGGAATTAATGGGAGTAAACCTAAATGTGTGGATGCACTCACAGCTCCTGAGTGCATGTGGACGGTTTTTCCATGCGATGTCCCTCCTTTAGCAGCTTAAAGAGCTCCTCCACGGGGACACCGGGGTAAGGCGAGCCTCCGAGAGTAAAAATCTCCCACAGCAAGACGCCAAATGACCACCTACAGCAACAGCACATATGCTTCACATGTAGATTGCATAGATTGAATCCTAAACTGAAGATCCTGCAGAAGTTAGTTTTGTTTTAAGCTAAAGAAAACAACTTCAAAGAAACATTTATTGCAACAAAAATATTAAAGCACTGCAAATTTAAGCTAATGGAAAACTAAAAAATGTAGATATCAAACAACTTGATTTTCATAAGGACAAGGAGGTACTTTGACTTTCTGTTTTAAACTTGCACTGTATTTAATACTTTTAAAATGATAAGTTATGTTTTATTAGCTGGGAAAGCTGTCACATTGTTTTCTGCTTTACCATATTTGCTGATATACTGGAAAACATGTTAAACTTGAAATAAAAAGTTGATACACAATAGTGTAAGGGTGGGGTATTGTGATCATTCGACAGTTACTAAGGTAGTGATTTAGACTTTTACTAGTAATGTTCCATGTGAAACACAAAATGCAGAAGTGTAACCCTGCAGAGAATAGTTACTCTGGAGAGGTAGTATGTGTTTAACACAACCCCTTACCTGTAGCAGACTGTGGACAAACTCAGCCCTTCAACCCCTGTTCTTCATTGACTCAGCAACAGAAACTGAACTTAGCCTTTCAGTTTGTAAAGTTACACAGTCAAAAACTAACAGCAATAATATGGGTCATTTAGCCTGTCATAAGAGGGAAAAAATGGGGGTTCAATTCACTTGCTGATAAGTGGAAGTGAACCATCAAAAATCTGGGTCTTGTGAACTTCTCCATATATACTCCTGCTGCTGATGCAGTCACTTTTGCTGTAAATTCATGGGTAAATGTATGTATTTTCTTTAAAACGGCTCATCCTAAATTTAAAGCTGAAATGTTGGACATGTCAGAAGGGAAAACAAACAATGATAAAGAGGTGAAATGTATAACGTATTGCCAGCAGTTAGAAGTTCAAGACCCACCTTTTATTGTGGTAGTCCACATCCGCTGATTGGTGAGTAAATTAGCATATTAGCTAAATATTTAGCTTCAAACTAAATACTTAGCTTGCTAACCAAGTATTTATTAAGTTAAATATTTAGTTTGCAGACTAAATATTTAGTTTGGAGCTAAATATTTAATTTGTAAACTAAATATTTAGCTTGTAGAGTAAATTTTTAGCTTGCTAACTAAATATTTAGTTTGAAACTGTGACATTTATAAATTAATTAATAATATGGACACAATTGTGACTTTGAAGAATGAATCCCCATTTATTTTCGTACAACAGGCTAACTAACCAAAATTGTTGTTGCTAACTTTTGACTGTGTAACTTTACAAACGACACCTCATATGTCAGAGACTGGAGAGCACTTGGGTTTTTATATGCTCCACTTGTAATTTTACACATCAATAACTTTGAAAGTCCAAGCAGTAGCTAAACGAGTAGATACAACCTTTACAAAGATTTACCTACGTTTTTGAGCTTTAAAACATTTGAAAACACCTATATTTATCACTAACTTCAAAAATGACTCAGTGGTAAAAAAACAAACTAACTGTAAGTAGTGGATGACTCACACGTCACTTTGGTGTGTGTATATCCGATCGAACAAAGCTTCAGGGGCCATCCACTTCACGGGTAAACGGCCCTGCAGGTGCATTAACACATTAGCATCCTATCATACTGTTATTGGATCTACGACAAGCTGCCTTAAACCCCTCAGGTTTACATTAGTGGTCTTCTTATAGTAGTCAATATGGTGAATGTCTCGAGCCAGGCCGAAGTCAGCGATCTTCATCACATTGTCCTCAGTGACCAACACGTTCCTGGCTGCTAAGTCTCTGTGAATACACTAAAACAAAAAAGGAGCGGTAAGGGAGGAGCCGAGACAGGAAAATGCAGAACTGCTGAAATCACAAGTTTCCTTTTATTTCATAAGAAAAAAATAATTCCATTAGATGACTATTACTGCTGGTTCAAAGATAGAAAATAATAATGCTGGTAGAAGGAGGGAGAAACAGTGATCCCTCAGAACCTGGCTTTACAGGCTGAGCAAACAGGTGCTTACCAATTCATGAGTTAAGATTGTGCTGAGGCACAAACACCAGACAGAACAGACAGGAACACTAGCTTGATGCCAGTCTCAATGCTGCATTTTATTCTTTGCTTTGTTTGACCTGTTTGGGTGTAGGCTCTGGATGTTTTATGTAATGCGGCTGTAAAATCTTGTAGGAATCCATCTGTTTTTACTCAACAAAACCAAATGTTCAATCATACCTGCTTACAGCTTACAGCAAACCATGAATTTTAATTTACTGGGAAATGAAGCCAGCAGGCCATCAGTTAGCTTGGTTGCAACAACTCAAAAGATTTATTTATGTTTCATCAGGCTCATGGTGATATGACAACTTTCTACCACAGGTAAGCGAACTAATACTGACAAGTTTACAGAACTTCACTTCAGAACTGTTTCACTCCGGATGAAGTCCACCCTGCAATGTTCAAAATCTTCCTTACCACAGATGACGTTTTGTACATCTTGGATAGGTCTTCTATCCAAGACGCTATTCTGTAGGAAGTTCCTAGTGGGTTATTATCACACTGTTGGAATAATGGGGTCCTGGGTAACCTGTGGCACTTTGTCCACAGGGAATAGTATCAGATTTGATTGAAGCATTCTCCTGCTCTGGTTAAGTCAAGAAGTCCATTCTGGATGTTTGTGTTGTGTGGTTAGACATTGAGAGTATGTGATGCTGTTTTTTCTGACCTTTTTTGATGCCAGGTACACCATTCCTCGAGCCACTTGGTAAGCAGCAGACACCAGTTCCCTAATCTCCAGACTGCCCAGGCTAGCCTGCCGCAAGCCACTCCAGTACTCCAACCCGGCAGGCCGGCGAGCTCGCAGATACTCCCTCAGATTCCCCTGTGATGCATACTCCACCACCACATACAGAGGGCCTGTTCCAGGTCAGGATGACCCATCCGGTGGAGAACACACTGGTTAATGAGCAGAACACTCCCCATACAACTGAGTCATTAAAAAGCATCAGCACTCACCTCCCTGAGTGCACGCGCCCAGGAGGTTGATGATGTTTTTGTGCTTCCGTATTATCTTCATCATCTCCATTTCAGAGATCAGGTCAGACAGGTCCTTCTCTGTGGCGTCCGCTGAGTACAACAATGTAACACAACAGGGCAACGATTATAACCATCTGCTGTGCTGCAGCAGGAGTGCAGAACAGATCTTAGTGAAATAAAATAATAACATGAGATTGTGTCATAGCTCACCTTTGAGCATCTTCACAGCCACTTTGGTTACACGTGTGGGTTTATTCTTGTCGATTCCGATAGCCTCAGCGAGCACCACCTGACCAAAGCAGCCCTCTCCCAGGGGCTTCCCCAGTGTAAGCCTGGGACAAATGCAAAGAGTTGCAAATAAGTTACTACAATAGCTTATTAGTAGGGATGTTCAATATTGGCCTTTATACCAAACTACTCTAAAAATCTTAATTTCTGATAAAAAAATATAAACTATTTCCGATAAGAAACTTTAAACTAACCCCAGATAGATGACTACCAAAATGTTCAAGGTTGACTCAGAAATAAAAAAGCCACAGGATATATTGTGAATTTTGTATAAACAAAAATATCTCAAAAAAACGACATTTTGAGTGAGAGGAGAACTAAAAGAAACATTCCTGCAATTTGCCTGAAATATATTTTTTAACAGCATACCCAAATTAAAATGAAAGCTGTTCTTGAATAATTTTTAATAAAGGCATGGTTGGGGTCCCTTTGGAAAGAAAGCACTGAAGTTGCCCTCACAGTCAGAATCTGTCTAAGTGCTATTGTTATCAGGTAATAGGAGCTTGAATACAATGGAAAAGATTAAATTGTATGTCCACCTATTTATTTTAAAAAAATACAAGCTATGGAAGTATCTTTAGAATAGAGTAATGGACCGAAAAACACACCGTGTCTAACGTTTGCCACAGCAGGGCAACCCTTCACCTATTGGATCAAGTAAGATGTCAATCAAAAGCACTTCCAGTCATGTGCAGTGTAATTTGTAGGCTAATCTGAATACATGCTAATGGAAGCTACCATGAAAACATTGTGATAAATGCTCGCAAGGAAGGAATTTACAAAAGTTTTTTTGTGGTGGATTATTTTGGGTTATGAATATCAGATTTGTTGTGGACCAACTATTTTATTGGTGGACATTAACTGGACCCTTATGGATGTAAAAAGACAGTTTTTGTTCGAGATTGCACGGATATGTGGCTAAAAAAGGTCAGTCGTGTGTTTGACAAAAACGCTTGATGTGTCTACAGTTATGATTCTATTCTTTATTGGAATACATAATTGGAATCACAAGAATTCTAGCTTTCCAGTGACGTATAATATGTATATGTACATAGAAAGGACAGGGGAATGCTATGTGCATGGCATGAAAGTAAGGTATAAAAGTCCTGTCAATAAAAAAGGAAAAACCGATACCCATAATTTCGATATTACATTTTAATGCCAATATAGGCCGATAATGACTGTCGGCGATGTTGGAAACACAGCCTTGTTACCGGACCAAAACACAGACCTCCCGCCAGTAGGAGTGCTGATCACACAACACTTAGCTTCAACAGAAAGATGGGGGGTGGTGATCAGCCAAACTAGAACCAAACCAGCCGCTACTCTGAACTTCTTCCTCTTTTGCCCATGAGCCCAGTCGGCTCACATTGGGAGAGAACAGCGCGCCTACTCCATCCTTCGCTGGTGAGGGAAGACTCAATTTTCTGGAAGAAGCTCACTGGATCCGATAGATTTCTACAGTCTGCCGGTTGATTAAATAAGTCTTGAATGACTTGTTGGAAACTGCAGATAAACTCTTTTGAATTACAGATTCCACAGAGAGAGAGAGCCTCTCTTTGCTGATGCGCCGCCGGCCTGCTGCCGTACCGCTTAATCGCCTGCTACGGGAGCTGAGAGCTGCTGAGGACTGCTGCCAGCGAAACAAGAGCGGTCTGTGGGGGAACGACGTTCCGAGCTAGCGGTGGCTAGCAGCCGCATCCGAAGCCTCAATGTTGATGCTCCACGCAGCTACTGCTAACTGACCGGCTAGAACAGCTGGTTTCTCTACTTTATCGCCATCAATCTTAAACGGAGATCTGAGAATCGTTCAACGTAAGATTGTGTCTGGACAGAGGTTAATTAGCTTAGGAAAACAATCTTAAGGTTTGTTTTCGTCTATTTCACTGTGTTATTGCTACATTTGTAAGATTTAATTCTTCAGATTGCTTTGGCATAACAGGCCGGTTGGCCTGTGGTATGAACAGTGTTTTTAAAGGTCTATGACCGACTGATAGTAGTTTTAAATCATGCAGAATGAGTTACTACGTCCGACTGGAGTTTTTTTAAATTTTTTATTCTTTGGTGCCAAGCTAAAACATGAGTGGCTATGAGCTACATTCGCTCTGCACGGTTTTATCTGATCAGTGTGGCCTGCTTTCGCAGACCGCCAGCACTGCATAAACAATAAAGATTGCTACCTACGGTATTCAAAATACAGATCAGCTTCAAAATAGATAGTTTAAACACAGAAAACTAATCGTATAAGTCGTTTTTGAAACCGCCTTCTTAGTATACTAAACTAGATCAATCTCTGTGGTGACAATCTATAAAATCTCCAAAGGGTTATTGATTTCCAATTCCGCAAATGATTTAATTCAATTCAATTCAAAATTACTTTATTAATCCCAAAGGGAAATTAAATGTTGTTGTAAAATGAAACATTGCTTACTCCAAAGGATGTTGTTTGAACACATACCAAAAGGTACTAATTAGTCTTAAACAAATCACAATTAAGATTAAAACTTACTTAGCTTCACTTCCAAAACTCTTCAATACAAGCCTTGGTCTTTCAGCATAAATATTCATACTGAACTGTGATATCACAATCAATTTATTGGTTATCGTTTCTATTTCTTTGCATATTTGTCCGTTTTACGGATTGACTTTTGGTAGTTATTATTCATTCTTCCTTTTTCTTAGTAGTTTAGTTGGGTGTTACTAGCTTGGTGAGTTTGTTGATACAACAATTATAACTGAAGGTTGAATTCTTTTTGTAATAAACTCTTTTATTTTGGAAAGTTGTTGGTTGTCATTATTCCACATACATGTGTAGGAGCTTGCTGTTCAAATAACGCCAAGAACTTGTTCATTTATCTATAGTTTAATTATCTCAGCCTTATCAGGAAGGTAATTCATAAACATTAACTGAGACTGAACCATTTTAGCTATTAATTAGTCCTGGATCCCAGGTGGTGCCCCAAACGTGGTCATTTTTACAAGATTAAAATTAATCGTATTAATAATTGCACTAAGTAATTATTCATAATTATTCATAGCCAAAACCTACCTGTCACAATAGTCACTAATATCGAACATCCCTACTTATTAGAAAATCTCCTTCAGAAGAATTGACTTCTTTGATACATCGACAGTGAGAGAAGTAAAATTATGGTGGAACAAAATATACAACCTAGAAATGAAAGCATAAATCAGACGCTCAAACCTTTGTACACAATGGGGTGCACAGCAATAAATCCTGTTAATACTGAGGTAATTTGGTGTCTTTAGACTTTCACCAAAGTGTACCAAAGATATTCTCCAAGTTCTAAAATCTGGGTCAAACGGATGTTGGCTTTGTTATTTACATCTTACCCATAATAAGTACTTTAAAATTTTATTTTTCATACAGTACAAACCAGATATTTACCAGTTGTGTGTAAAAAGACAAATGTTTTTTTTTCATTGCCTGATGCTAAATCAGATTAAACTTTTCCTGTTTTTGGTCAATTGGCAGCAGGAGGTAAGTTTGTCCAATGACTGGTGGCTTGCTGGTTAGAACCCCCCTTTTTTCAGTCTTAGTCGTTTTGTCTTTGGGCAAGACACTTCACCAACCTTGCCTGCTGGTGGTGGCCTAAGGGCCCGATGGCGCTGATTGTACTGCAGCCTTGTTCTTTTCATATGCTCCAGGGCAGCTGTAGCTACAGTGTAGCTTACCATCACCAGTGTGTGAATGTGTACGTGAATGACTGAATGTAGTGTAAAGTGCTTTAGGGTCCTCTGAGCTGAAAAAGTGCTCTACAAATGCAGGTCATTTAGCATTACTAAAACACACCAGACAACATGATGCTGCCACCACTGTATTTCACAGCTAAGAGGGTGTTTCAGTTTTTCAGTCTTCATCCCAATGTAACAATGGTCATTATGGCCAAACAGTTCAACTTTGGTTTCATTAGATCAAGGAACATGTCTCCTAAAATCATGCTCCTTGTCCCCCAGTAGATTTGCAAACGCTAATCTGACTTTTTGGAGTTTTTCCTCCATGAGTGGCCCTTCAGCCCACTGCAGTACAGGACTTGTGTATAATGTCTCTGTTCTGGAGTTAATATACACCTTCAACACTGAACCTGTCATGTTACAACCTCAAGCCTCAATGTAATTTATTTATTATCATTTGAAAAAAAAAGATCAACAGTAGGCAGAGCATTGCTGTGGGTGGTAGGAAGATGGTATTTTACTTTACAATTTGTTTTTGGAAAATTGCTCAGTTTCAGATTGGATGAAACATATCTTAACATGTTTAAATCTTGCCAAAGATTCTTGACTAGATTAAGTCTAGACTTTGACTGGGACTTTCTAACATATGAATGTAATTAATCTAAACTATTCCATTACAGCTCTGGCTGGATGTTTTTGGTTGTTATCTTCCTGGAAGGTGAACCCCTGTCTCAAACCTTCTGCAGTCTCTAACAGGTTTTCTTCCAGGATTGCCATTTACCTAGAGCAGTGCCATCTATCTTCCGTCAAATCTGACCAACTTCCCCATCCCTGCTAAATAAAAGCATCCCCACAGTATGATATTGCCAGCACGATGTTTCAGTGAGGGGATGATGTGTTCAGGGGGAAGACACAGTGCAAGTTTTCCGCCATACATGACATCTTGCATGAGCACCACATCACCTTCTTCCACCCGTTTGCTCAGTCCCCTATATGTCATGTGGTAACCTGCAAACACTTTGTGTAAAATGAAAACTTTGAGGGGTATGGACACTTTTGGAGACAGTGGGTAAAGACAAACCGTTCACGTGGCAGTTCCCATCCAGGATCGTAAGGAAGTTCATATTCTGACACTCCAGCCAGGATGGTGGTGGCTGCACTGGAGAGTCGGGACTGATGCATCAAACACATCCCTGACAGCTGGGAGGACGAGGACTCAACTGAAACCTGCAGAGATATGACAGGTATTATATGAGTCTTAGTACTTGATCAGGAAGACAATGAAGTGGTGGCCTTACATTTCTCCTCAGAGGAATGCTCTTGGCTAATTTCTGCACTGCCAGCTGACTGTTGAAGTCCCTCTTCTTCTGGGCACAGCAAAGCTTACACATGACTGCAGAGACGGTCAGAATGATGATGATGAAAAACCCAAGGCAGTAGATGAAGATCTCCAAGTATGTCTGTGAGGGCAGCGGTGAGGGCAGTAACTCTGAGGTGAGAGAAGTTATGGTGATCAGAGAGGATGGTTTTCTATAACATGGGGCATATGGATTCCATCAAAACATACCATCAACTACAGTGAGCCACGCTGAGTGGTAAGACACTCCAATGGAGTTCTCCGCCAGGCAGGTGTACTCTCCAGCATCATCCAAGGATACGTTCTTCAGAGTCAGAACCTCCATGTCTTTATCTGTGGTGTTCAAACCTGCAGCCTGAGGGCAACATAGACCAAGACCATATTTGCCAGATCAGAATCAAACAAAATGTTCACAGCTGAAAACTGAAGCACATACACCATTTAACAGGTGAAAGTTAGGTCTTTAAATAACAGCTCCCCACTATTTATTAGGGTAATTATAGTTATAACTCCAATCTGCCAAAATAATTTGTACAAATATCCGATTTCAACTTGATTGTTAAATAAATCCTCTCTTGTGATTGCAAAAGTATAATAACAGAACAAAACTACACTGCCAAAGAGTTTTTCCACATTGTTCCACAACTTGTCACAGAGGCAACCTGACCGTATGGTGACAAGATAAAGGAAAATGAGCCCAGTGCCATGCAGCAGAAACCAGCTCTGCCACCAGCCACATGGCCTTTAGTTAGTCAGCTGCAGTATGCAGAAGATGGTCTTGAGTGTTATGCCTCGTTTCCACTGAGCGGAATGGCACAAGTTGGTGCGCTTCAGTATGGCATTTTAATCAGGAAAGCGTTTCCACCACTGGTTGGACTCTCACTGCCATCACCTAACGTTGTGTCATATTAATACAATGACATACATGACACACTATGTCTCGTACTTGTGGCAATCAGTGAAGTTTTTCAGTTCTCCAATCAGTGTAGTGAGTTGTGAGACACCAGTATTTCCACCATAACTGTAACGTACTATTGTCCTATAAACCTACAGCTGAAGGAGACTCAGGAATGGTGCGGTACGGGTTGGTTGTATGCAGGGGTCTTGTAAACCGAATATTTTACGCTTGTTTCCTTAACAGAATTATCTAATCTGATTCATAAAATTAAAGCCACATATTGTTCTCTAGATGTTATCCTTCTTGTGATTGCCCCAAAACTCTGGAACACGTTGCCTCCTGATCTATGTAACATCACAGATCTACCTAAACCTATATCCATCCATCCATCCATCCATCCATCCATCAATTTTCTTCCGCTTATCCGGGGTCGGGTTGCGGGGGCAGCAGCCTAAGCAAAGAGACCCAGACTTCCCTCTCCCCAGCCACTTGTTCCAGCTCTTCGGGAGGAACCCCAAGGAGCTCCCAGGCCAGCCGAGAAACATAGTCCCTCCAGCGTGTCCTGGGCCTTCCCCAGGGCCTCCTCCCGGTGAGACGTGCCTGAAACACCTCACCAGGGAGGCGTCCAGGAGGCATCCTGACCAGATGCCCGAGCCACCTCAACTGACTCCTCTCGATGTGGAGAAGCAGCGGCTCTACTCTGAGCCCCCTCCGGATGACTGAGCCCAGACACTCTGCGGAGGAAACTCATTTCAGCCGCTTGTATCCGTGATCTCGTTCTTTCGGTCACCACCCAAAGTTCGTGACCATAGATGAGGGTAGGAACGTAGATCGACCGGTAAAGCGAGAGCTTCGCCTTTCGGCTCAGTTCTCTCTTCACCACGACAGACCGGTAAAGCGCCCGCATAACTGCAGATGCCCCACCAATCCGTCTATCGATCTCCCGCTCCATTTTTCCCTCATTTGTGAACAAGACCCCCAGATACTTAAACTCCTCCACTTGGGGAAGGACCCCACCCTTTTCCGGCTCAAGACCATGGCCTCGGATTTGGAGGTGCTGATTCTCATCCCAGCCGCTTCACACTCGGCTGCGAACCGCTCCAGCGAAAGCTGTAGATCACGTTCCGATGAAGTCAACAGGACCGCGTCATCTGCAAAAAGCAGAGACCCGATCCTGAGGCCACCAAAACGGATCCCCTCAATGCCTTGGCTGCGCCTAGAGATCCTGTCCATAAAAGTTAGGAACAGGATTGGTGACAAAGGGCAACCTTGGCGGAGTCCAACTCTCACTGGAAACAAGCCCGACTTACTGCCGGCAATGCGAACGAAACTCTGGCACCGGTCGTACAGGGACCTAACAGCCCGTATCAAGAGGCCCGGTACCCCATACTCCCGGAGCACCCCCCACAGGGCCCCCCGAGGGACACGGTCGAACGCCTTCTCCAAGTCCACAAAACACATGTAGACCGGTTGGGCGAACTCCCACGCACCCTCCAGGACCCTGCTGAGGGTGTAGAGCTGGTCCAGTGTTCCACGGCCAGGACGAAAACCGCATTGTTCCTCCTGGATCCGAGGTTCGACTATCCGTCGGACCCTCCTCTCCAGAACCCCTGAATAGACCTTACCAGAGAGGCTCAGAAGTGTGATCCCCCTGTAGTTGGAACACACCCTGTGGTCCCCCTTTTTAAACAGGGGGACCACCACCCCGGTCTGCCAATCCAAGGGAACTGCCCTCGATGTCCACGCAATATTGCAGAGCCGCGTTAACCAACACAGCCCCACAACATCCAGAGCCTTGAGGAACTCCGGTCGAATCTCATCCACCCCCGGAGCCCTGCCACCGAGGAGCTTTTTAACGACCTCGGTGACCTCAGCACCAGAGATTGGAGAGACCGACCCCAAGTCCCCAAACCCTGCTTCCAGATTGGAAGGCGTGCTGGTGGGATTGAGGAGGTCTTCGAAGTATTCCATCCACCGACCCAAAACGTCCCGCGTCGAGGTCAGCAGCACACCATCCCCACTGTAAACAGTGTTGGTGGCAGACCGCTTTCCCCCCCTGAGACGCCGGATGGTGGATCAGAATCGCTTCGAAGCCGTACGGAAGTCGTTTTCCATGGCCTCTCCAAACTCCTCCCACGCCCGAGTTTTTGCCTCAGCAACCATCTGAGCCGCATCCCGCTTGGCCTGTCGGTACCTATCAGCTGCTTCAGGGGTCCCACAAGCCAAAAAGTCCCGGTAGGACTCCTTCTTCAGCCTGACAGCATCCCTTACCGCCGGTGTCCACCAGCAGGTTCGGGGGTTGCTGCCGCGACAGGCACCGACCACCTTGCGGCCACAGCTTCGGTCAGCCGCCTCGGCAATGGAGGCGCGGAACATGGTCCACTCGGACTCAATGTCCCCCGCCTCCCCCGGGACGTGTTCAAAGTTCTGCCGGAGGTGTGAGTTAAAGCTCCTTCTGACAGGAGACTCTGCCAGACGTTCCCAGCTGACCCTCACAACATGTTTGGGCCTTCCAGGTCTGTCCGGCGTCCTCCCCCACCATCGGAGCCGACTCACCACCAGGTAGTGGTCAGCTCAGCTCAGCTCAGCCCCTCTCTTCACCCGAGTGTCCAAAACATGCGGCTGCAGATCAGATGAGACGACAACCAAGTCGATCATTGAGCTGCGGCCTAAGGTGTCCTGGTGCCAAGTGCACATATGGACGCCTTTATGCTTGAACATGGTGTTTGTTATGGACAATCCATGACGAGCACAGAAGTCCAATAACAAGACACCACTCGGGTTCAGATCGGGGGGGGCCATTCCGTCCAACCACACCCCTCCAGGTCTCACTGCCATTGCCCACGTGAGCGTTGAAGTCCTCCAGCAGAACAAGGGAGTCCCCAGGAGGAGCACTCTCCAGCACCCCTTCCAAAGACTCCAAGAAGGGTGGGTAATCTAATCTGCTGTTTGGCTCGTAAGCACAAACAACAGTCAGGACCCGTCCCCCCACCCGAAGGCGGAGGGAGGCTACCCTCTCGTTCACCGGGGTAAACCCCAACGTACAGGCGCAGAGATGGGGGGCAACAAGTATGCCCACCCCAGCTCGGCGCCTCTCAGCAGGGGCAACTCCAGAGTGGAAGAGAGTCCAACCCCTCTCGAGGAGACGGGTTCCAGAGCCAGAGCCGTGCGCCGAGGTGAGTCCGACGATATCCAGTAGGAACCTCTCAACCTCGCACACCAGCTCCGGCTCCTTCCCCACCAGAGAGGTGACGTTCCAGGTCTCGAGAGCCAGCTTCTGCAGCTGAGGATCGGACTGCCAAGGTCCCCGCCTTTGGCCGGCGCCCATCCTGCACAACACCCGACCCCTATGGCCCCTTCCACAGGTAGTGAGCTCATGGGAAGGGGGGCGCCCATGTTACCTCTTCGGGCTAAGCCCGACGGGGCCCCATGGGTAAAGGCCGGGCCACCAGGCGCTCGCCAACGTGCCCCACCTCCAGGCCTGGCTCCAGAGGGGGGCCCCGGTGACCCGCGTCCGGGCGAGGGAACACTGAGTCCATCTGTCTTGTTCATCATAGGGGTCTTTTGGGCTGCACTTTGTCTGATCCCTCACCTAGAACCAAATTGCCATGGGTGACCCTACCAGGAGCAAAAATCTATATCTCATCTTAAAACTCATCTTTTCCATTGAGCTTTTAACTTTTAGAATTTTAGTGTGATGTTTTCAGGTAGTTTGTGCGGGTGCACAGTTCAGTTCCATGCGGAGGAAGTTGGGAGACTGTGCGTTCAGGTCACAGCAGGTGAACTATTTATGCTTTTAGAACATTTAAGATAATTCCATTATTTATATGTAGCTACTTTAAAAACTGACTGGTAAAAAATGATTGACAGGATTTTCTGACTCTGTCAGTCAAAATGATCAAAAAGGAAAAAGTTTAACATGAGCTCGAATTCTATGAGCCACTTTTACAATGGAAACAACAAAAATATTGTACAACCCGAGCAGTATTGCTCTTTGGAAATAAGGTGTTAGTTATCAGCTGCTGGATTTGCTCCAAGTCTCTTTCCAGACAGACATGATAAAAGATTTCACTACCAACGAATCCAGAAACCATCTTTACCTAATATTCAAACTGCCTTACAGAGCAATTCACCAACAAATCAGCTTCTTTTGCTGTCTTGTTATTATGTTTGGTATTTTAATATATATATTAATAAAAATATTAATTTTCTACCAAAAACCGTCGCCGGAGTGCCCTCTTCAGGTTAAAACTCTACACTGCACTTAAACTTGAATCGGGCATTGCTACTGGCTTAGCCAGTCAGTCGTCAGCCCTGCCGCTGAAGAGTATAAAAGAAGCCAAGTCAGATCTCACCTCCAGCCGCTGTCAATGTGTCAATCACAACCCAGACCACACCCAGCCCTCTCCTCCCGCACATTCGCTGGTCCGCCAGGCAACACTTCCTCTTGGCACATTTTTCAAACAGGAAATGTGGACGAAGTAAGACTCTGGTAGGGGGGTGAGTTGCTCTTTAACCGTTTCCTGTTGATGGGAAGGAGCAGAATGTTCTTGGCACTGCACTGAATTAGCCAAGATCCTCACTCTGTCCAAAGGGTGAGTCCAGCTCCTCTGCAGAGGAAGCTCATTTATAATGCTACTGTATTGGGAACTACGTGCCTTATAGGTTTGGGTTGGAACCTAAACTCAGGGGAAAACTGAAAGGTCCAACAGCTCAGTTCTCTCTCCATCCCAACAGACCAATACAATCGCTGTCAGCATCACAGGAGAAGCTGCACCAATCCACCAACAACTTCCCACTCTGTTCTACATCTATTCATAACCAACCCGCAAAGAAATGTATCTACAGTAAAAGTGAACCTGCAAGCAGGAGCCCATATCTGACGCAGGTAATCATGCTTTACTAACCTTACAATAGACTTTGTTTATCAATGTGACTGTTACACTACAGCCAAAGCGTAGACAGAAATGTGCTTGGTTTCTATTTGTTGAAGCTAAATCTACAAAAAACATCTGTGTGCTTTGTGTACCTTAAGAACTAGGACGAAGGGGTGTCCGTCCGGTCCATGTTTGCTGCCGTTAACAGTGATGTGCTTGAGCCATTGGATGTGAGGCTGCGGGTCGCTGAACACTTTGCACACAAACTCCACATCACTTCCAACGACAGCTGTCTGATTGGCCGGCAGACCTGCCTGTAGTATGGGTCTGTGAGGAGAACGCTCTGTAGCATAGACGTTTGGATGAAGGTCAACATCTTAACTTAGAAATACACTTCAAATAAACTTTAAGACACTCTAAAGACATCCAGGACACCAAAGCACAGAAATTCTATTTGAAATGCAGTAAATATGCTCGGGACAAAAAGTGTCTACTGTATGTTATGTTATTCAATATGTTTGGAATGGAAGGCTATTTTGAACTTTAAGGTGGTGGAGGAAGAAAAGTGTAAGATCAAAAGGATTTGGAAGTAGTACAAGAGGGTATGTGGAGAGTTGGTGAGACACAGGAGGATGCTTGATATAGAGGGGCTACAAAGGCAGATTTTTTTATCACTTGATGTGGCCAGAACATCAACATATCATACCAATTACATCCAGAATGAAGCTGTGTTTTAGGCTCCCGTGTACATTCTCCACCACACAGGTGTAGTTCCCTCTATCAGAAGGAACCACTGACTCCATGATCAATGTCCACATGTGGTCTCTGATCTGTTAAACAAAGAATATTTATTAGAGCTCGTTAAAACAACGTTTAAGTTTCTTTCGCTGGTGTCAGACACAGACTTTGAACCCTCCGATACGTTGGTCTTTCCTGAACTCCTTCCCGTTCTTGTACCAGCGCAGGCTGGGAATTGGGTTTCCAGTCGCTTGACATCGAAACTTAACCGTCTTGCTGGCAGGCACAGCATGGAGCTGCTTCCCCATCTTCTCTGGCATCACCCACTGCGGCGCCAGAGCTAATGAGGAGGCACCACAACATAAGCATGACAATATCAACCATTCAACATTCAACTGGTGTCAGACAAAAGTCTGGGAGACATAACAGCATTGTGAGAATTACGTTGGAGCTTTTCATTGCTTGTTGACATTTCACTGGACAGTTTATTTTCTTCTGAGGATGACTCTTCATCTTCTTCGTCTTCAGAAGACTTTGCTGCATCTGGTTTAAAACACATTAAAAAACAGTTTTCATTAATGCAGAAATTGGAGCAGCGTTTATAAAAGCTGTTTAAGAGAAAGTAAAAACAGTTTGAGGATCCACCTTTGACCTCAGACCAAAGAAACTCTCAGTGTTTCTGCTCAGACAGCTGCAGCAGACGGACGCAATCGCCACAACACAGAACTATACTCCAACCACTTCACAGACCTCCTCCCCATTACTCTGGACCATTAACAACAGGCTAAAAACACACACATCCTTGCAGTCTGGAGAAGAGAACCAGGCAAAAAAGAATAAGTTTCAGTAGTTATCATTTAATGTGAGATAAGAAAATGATATCTGGGTAAAAATAAATCATATCAGCAGTACAAGCTGACGGCAATGCGTTTCTCTAGATTTTTTAGATGCAAACACTAGAAACACATTAAATAGCAGACAATAGACAGTGGGGTATTATGAGAATGGTAGGGGCTTCTCTCAACTTAGAAGTTCCAACTGGCTCCATGTGTTTTGATGCTGGGTTGTTCCAAAAGATGTTCTTCCATGAAAGGGGCAGCTCAGTGGTGCAGTTGGTAGCACTGTTCCCTGCAGCAAGAAGGTCCTGGGTTCGAATCCTGGCCTGGGGTCTTTCAGCATGTTCTCCATGTGCATGCATGGGTTCTCTCTGGGTACTCCAGCATCCTCCCACAGTCCAAAGACATGCCAGTTAGGTTCATTGGTCTTTCTAAATTGTCCCTAGGTGTGAGTGTGTGCGTGCATGGTTGTTTGTCCTGTGTGTCTCCATGCTGCCCTGTGATGGACTGGTGACTTGTCCAGGGTGTACCCCACCTCTTGTCCAATGATCCCTAGCAATAGGCGCCAGATAAGCAGGGATATACATTGGATGGATGAAGGAGGGTCTTTCAGGAAGAATTAAGTTGACGGGGAAGGGCTGCTGCTGAGGAGTCCGGGCAGCAGGACTAAACTGCTGAAAAAAGGTTAAAGCTGAAGATATAAGAAAGACGTGGAAACAACCTCGATTCTTCGTGCTCAAGTTGATTGGGTAGCAATATCCTCCGGACAACAGAATATTGTCGCATTGATGCTGCATTGAACAAACTGCACTGTGTCACGTCTGCAAAGCGTAATACATCACTGCTCATGGGAGGTCACAAAATTACAGCAGAATTGCCATTACATTACTGAATGTAGTATAGTATGCAGTAAAAATATATTTTAAGTTAATGAGTATCATAAACTCACCATCCACTGCCAAAACTCCAGATATTTCTGTCCGTTCCTTCTCTTTTTTCACATTGTCCTTGTAAAAATGATCACTGTTACGTGTCTGTTACATATTACGTAGAGCAGGGGCCCTGTAGAATCATTGAGCTAATTCTAAATAACCTCTGATAGATACTTATAGAAGTAGTACTAGTAATAGCAACAGTAATTAGATTACAATGTATCCTCTGTAGCCATGTTGGATAGTGAGGTCTGTTTTGAGCAACCCTGAATTCTCCAATCAAATTCTGACTTCAGGAATGTTCCCCTTTATTTTTTCCACAGAAACTCGGATTCTTAGACAAATGGAATGAATCACTGAATCTAAAATATTGTCCATTTTTGTGTTGTGGCTCTAGCGACACTGATCATGGTCATAAATGTGCAGCTATGGTTAGAACACATGTGACCACCACTTGTGTTTCCCTCTACATCATCAGGCTTGGAAAGCCCAGGAAGCAAATGCAGAAAAGTGGTGTGATTTCAGAAAGCATGCAGCACAGCAGAGTGAGTAGTGAAATAGAAAGCAGGCCTTGTTTATAAAAGGGGGCTGGAGAAGAGAGACTAGATGTGATGGATTCTTGACTGAGAGAAAAACAAGAGTTTACAATGGCATTACAGAAAGTCAGCTGGAGCCCAGATGGTTGGTAATACACAACCAAACACGCACGCACGCACGCACGCACACACACACACACGCTAGATTTCTACATGCATGTTCACAAACAAAGGGAGAGAAGAAGGAGCATAAATGGTGCCTGAACGTGCTCCTTCTCTTTATGCTGAGCTGATTACCCGTGAGCCATAACACATTGCGACAGTATGCATGTGTTGCTGTGTTCCAATGTCTGGACCGGATATACAGGTCATAGCCAGCACCCACAGAGCCAAACCATGGTTACACCATAAAATTTTTTTTAAAAATCCCTTTAACCATTTGCAGATGCCTCTGAGCCAAAAACAGCCAAACCTTGAAAAAGTCACTATCCTGTTAAAGAAATTCACTCTTTTGGAAAGTTTTATAGCCTTTTATATAACAGCACAGACTGTAACGACACAACCACAGCTGAGATCAGACATGAAAAGAAAAGAGAGCAGGAGGGACCTTCGAACGAGAGCCAAACAGTTCACTAACAGGCTGAAACAACTTTCAACAAGAGCTGAGTTCAGATCCTCAGTGTGAGGAGGAGTAGAGGCATAGTGAATGGGAAATCAAGGAACTGTTTTAAGCAAAATGATCAAACTAAATGACATGCAAACATTAATCAGAAACTAGCTTGGATGGTTTGAGTCCTGCTATGGGGGTGCCGTTTGTAAAGTTACACAGTCAAAAATTTACACCTATAATTTCAGTTATTTATCATCTCATAAAAAAATGGGAGTTAATTTTTTAAGTCATATTTTCACAATGTTATTCATTCATTTATAAATGTCACAGTTTATACCTAAATATTTAAATAGCAAGCTAAATATTTAGTTCACAAAGGTAATATTTAGTTAGGAAGCTAAATGTTTTGTTTGGAAGCTGAATATTTACTTAAATATTAATATTAATTAACATGGACGCAAATATGACTTGGAAAAATGAACTCCTAATTTCACCACTAAAAGATTAGACAATGAGGAGACGATTAGATTCATTTGGAATTTTAGTTTGTCCAACAATAGAAAGCTGATCCAGTTTCTGTTTCATCAGCTTAATTTCATTCATTCATGTCCGTCTCTTCCGGTGTTTCAGGAATTGTTGTGCCCTGTTCGTCCTGCAGGAGCATCCTAAAGTGATATTAAATATTTAGAAAAGAGGTACTGTAGAGTAGCTGAGTAGTTAATATCTGTAGGGATTTTGATGAACATCACTTCACAGTCTAAGTATTGCAAAACAATTATCTTGTAACACTAAGAACAAGTGTTGCTCAGCTTGAGGTATTCATAAGATTTAAGCCACGCAAAACAACTCAATAGGGACTCAACTGTTCATGAAAAATAAGTTCTGATTAGTTTACTTGTCTAGGGTTAGGACATAAGTGAATTGTGTAACTTAATGCATTTCTTCATCAGTTACATAGTGAAAGCAGAGCACAGCAGGCAGGTCAGTCATGAGAATGCCAAGCAGTAAACACAAAGGAGGGCCCAGTGTTAGAGGATACCCCAGCTGCAACCTGCTCAGTATGCCGTCTGCGATCATTTTAGATTTTCTAGAACCTACAGTGCTGTCCAAGAGCTACAACATTTTGTGTCACAATGAAAGGTTTCAGAGCTTTAAACAAATGTTATATTAGGCAAAGATAACCTGAGTAAACACAGAACCCCGTTTTAAAATGCAAATTTCTTTAATGATAGACAAAAGACATCCCAACCAATTTGGCCCTCTGCTTTCAGCCGAACAGTTTTTATTTAGCCCCACTGGAGTGTTTTTAGCATGAACAGCATGTTCAAGGTCATATCTCAGCATCTACATCAGATTTAATTATAGACTTTGACTAGGCCAGATCCTGAAGAAGCAAAGAAGCCTCGGACCATCACACTACCACCATGTTTGACTGTCAGTTTGATGTTCTTTTTCTGGTGTTAGTTTTACACCGTATATACATGTAACTGGATGCACACCATAAAAGAGTTCCACTTTTCTCTCGTCAGTCCACAGAATATTCTACCAAAAATCTCTGGGATCGTCAAGATTACTTTTGGTAAATGTGAGACAGGTCTTTGTGTTATTTTTTGGTCAGCAGTACATTTAATCTTTGAACCCTTCCATGATTCTTAAACACAAACCTTAACTGAAGCAGTAAAATCTGGGTGAGACATCAATTGGCCCTTTTCCACTAGAGTCTGCTCGGCCCGGCCTGGGTCGAGTCAGCCATTTTTTAGTGCGTTCCCACCAATCAGTCCCACCTTTGGACTGATTGGTCCGGTAAAGTGTCACTTTTACGTCAATCTACGTAGTGGCAGCTACTGATTGGCCTTGCTTTGTGAGTGTCGGGTGAAATCTCAGAATGGAAAGACATGGGCAAGGCAAGGCAAGGCAGTTTTATTTGTATAGCACACTTTCAACAGCAGGGTAATTCAAGGTGCTTTACATGATTTGGTGATTTTAAAAAACAAAACAGATTGGAACACATTGGAAATTAAAAGTAAAAGAAACACACATTACACATGATACACAATAAAGCAAGAGAAAGATCAATAAAGCAAGAGAGCATGAACACATTTCATACATATGACATCAATGATTTACTCGAAGGCTATTCTAAACAGATGGGTTTTTAGTCTCGATTTAAAGCAGTTCAGAGTTTCAGCAGCTCTACACTCGTCAGGAAGTCCGTTCCAGATAAGGGGAGCATAGAAACTGAAAGCTGCTTCTCCATGTTTAGTTCTGAGTCTAGGGATGTTTAGTAGGCTAGAGTTGGAGGACCTTAGTGTTCTTGGTGGTTGGTACCATGACAACAGGTCTTCACATGACTTCCAAACGGAGTTCAAAACATTGCTGGGGGAAACTGAAAAAATTAAAGTGCGAAAATCGGGTTGTGAAGGACCAAAACAACCGGAGTGGGGCAGACCGCAACCACCGGAAGTGCTTTGCAGAAATGGATGGCATTTATGGTGAAGGAGAGATGGTTGGCTAGATACTGACTCCAGCATCTGCAACTGTAAGGTAAGAAAACGGTGAGTGGTGACTGATTTTACTGGAACTTTGCTACACTGAGCCTGCACATGTCCACACCCCCCTGCCGTGTTCCTGAGATAGCAATGGGAACACAATCAGGCCATGCTGGGCCAGACTGACGCGACATTGCCCGGGCAGAGTTGACCCTAGTGGAAAAGGGGCATATGTGCCCTTTGAGTAATTCTGATAGGCTGGCTGCTCCTGTGAAGGTTCCCCGACTGTTCCATGCTTCATTGCCTGAGTTTCTGAGTTGTCTTGATATCCTACCCACAGCTTTCCTTAGAAAGATTTCCCTGTCATTGGGTCTGATCTGATTGAAATAGTGAACTCATCGCTCCTGTCAGGTGTCTTCCCCCAGGCTTTAAAAACAGCAGTTATTAAACCACGGCTAAAGAAGAATAATCTGGACAACATGTTAAGGCAGAACTATAGACCAATCTCTAATCTTCCATTCATCAGTAAGATTATTGAAAAAGCAGTTTCTGCAGTTAAATAGCTTCTTGACAATGACCAACTGCTTTGATGTTTTTAGTCATGTTTCCGTGGTCACCACAGCACCGAGACTGCCCTCGTCAAAGTTTTCAATGACATCCGCATAAATACAGACTGTGGTAGAACCACAGTGCTGGTTCTGTTGGATCTCAGTGCAGCATTTGGAACAACTGGAGAGCTGGATCAGACTCTCTGGTACAGTACTTGGCTGGTTCAAGTCTTACTTAAAGAACAGCGACTTCTTTGTGTCATTAGGAAACTTCATGAGAATGAACAGAAATCACATGTGAGGTGCCCCAGGGCTCCATCCGGGGGCCCCTCTAATTTAATATCTACATGCTCCCACTAGCCCAGATTATAACAACCAATAAGATTAGCTACCATAACGATGCAGATGATACTCAGCTCTACATTACGATGTCACCAGGTGACTTTGAACCCATCCAAACCATAAGTAAATGCAGAAGTAATTACTTTTGGACGTAAAGAGGAACGATCAACAGTCAGCACACAGCTTCAGTTAATACAGCTAGAAACTACTGATCAGGCCAGAAATCTAGGTGTAGTGATGGACTCAGACCTGAACCTCCAGGGTCACATAAAGGAGATAACAAGGTCAGCCTTCTATCACCTGAACAACATGTCTACAGGACCTGGAAAAACTCATCCATGCGTTTATCTTTAGTTGGATTGATTACTGCAACAGCGTTCTCACAGTCTGCCTAAAAAGTCAATCAGACAGCTGCAGCTGATGCTGAATGCTGCTGCTCGTGTTCCTCACTAGAACCAGGAAAGTAGAGCACATCACCCCAGTTCTAAAGTCCTTACACTGGCTCCCTGTAGCTCAGAGAATAGACTTCAAAATATGTTTAGTAGTTTATAAATAATTGAATGGCTTAGGACCAAAGTATGTTGAAGATCTACTGTTACTATACCAACCCACCAGACCCTCTAATTCCAGTTTAATCAAAAACATCCCTAGAATTAGAACCAAACATGGAGAAGCAGCTTTCAGTTTCTATGCTCCTCTAATCTGGAACAAACTTCCAGAAAACTGCAAAGCTGCTGAAACACCGAGTTCTTTTAAATCACGGCTAAAAATGTATCTGTTTTAGAATGTTTTCATGCATTATATCTTTTGTGTATGCTTCTTGCTTTATTGCTGTGTTTACTTTATACGCTTTGTCTGTGTTTTACTGCTTTTTTTATTTTACCCCTTAATCATGTAAAGCACCTTGAATTATCTTGTTGTTGAAACTGTGCTATACAAATAAAATTGCCTTGCCTTCTGTTACTGTTCATTTGGAAAGTTCTTCCATATTCAATCTTCACCTGTTCTGCTTGGCTCTATCTCTACCACAAAATATCACAGTTACAAGGTTTAAATGGCAGGTTTGTTTTTTTTAACAGAGAGCCAAGTTGGTTTCGATAGCTGTGTTCCTTTTATCAGTCATCATTTAAAAAACAACTTTGTTTTGTCTCAATGTTATGCTTGCCTGATATATATGTTGCAGATTTTTAAAACTAACTTTTATGTGCAAAATAGAAGTCTGTGAGGGCACGTTTTTTTTTTTTAAGTTCTGTATTGGCGACTGGACAGAACTGCTGAATGAGACTGTGGCCATGTGCAAACACTTTTGGAACACATGCTGTTTATGCTAGCAACAACACATCCAACATGTCTCTTCTATCAAAACATCCCTGCAGCATGTCAACAGACTTTGAACAAGTTCTTCTCACAAAGCTGTTAAACAGACTCCTTGTTAAATGAGCAGGACCTCCCATTTACTGTAATGTATAATGAGCTGATCATAACTGAAAACCTTGACCCTTGAATTATGAACCAAACGTATACCGTGGCATCTACAGATGAAACTCTAAAAATTAGAATATTGTGCAAAAGCTCATTTATTTCAGTAATTAAAATTTAAAAAGCTGAAACTAATATATGATTACAGACTCATTATATGCAAACCGTGATAATTCAGGCCTTTATCTGTTATAATTTTTATGATTATGGCTTACAGCTTATGAAACCCCCAAATTCAAAATCTCAGAAAATTTGAATATTCCATGAAATCAATAAAGCAAGGATTTTAAAAGGAGAAATGTCAGACCTCTAAAAAGTAAAACCATGCATATGTACTCAGTACTTGGTTTGTTCCCTTTTTCTGCATCAGTTCCTAGCATGGATTCTATCAGCCTGTGGCCCTGCTGAGGTGTTATGGAAGAGCAGGATGCTTCAATAGCGGCCTTCATCTAATCTCCATTGTTCCATCTCATGTCTCTTATCTTTCTCTTGGCAATGCTCCATAAATTCTCTATGGGGTTCAGGTCAGGCCAGTTTGCTGGCCAATCAAGCACAGTAATCCCATGGTCATTGAACCAGGTTTTGGTACTTTTGGCAGGGAAATTAAGTCAGCATCTTCATAAAACTGGTCTGCAGAAGGAGGCATGACATGCTCCAAAATGTCCTGGTAGATGGCTGCATTGACTCTGGATTTAATAAAGCTCAGTGGACCAACATCAGCAGATGACATGGCTCCCTAAATCAACACAGACTGTGGAAACTTCACACTGGACTTCTACCATCTTGGATTGTGTGCCTCTCCATTTTTCCTCCAGACTCTGGGACCTTGGTTTCCAAATGAGAGGCAAAATTTGTTGTTCTTTCATTTTCTTTGGCCCAGGTAAGACATTTCTGATGTTGTTTGTCGTTCAGGAGCGGCTTGACAAGAGGAATAGAACATTTGAAGCCCATGTCCAGGATCCGTCTGTGTGTGGTGGCTCTTGATGCACTAACTCCAGCCTCAGCCCACTCCTTGTGAAAGTCCCAGCATTTTTGAATGGCCTGTTCCTGACAATCCTCTTCAGACTGCGGTCATCCCTGCTGCTTGTGCACCTTTTTCTTCCACACTTTTGTCTTCCACATAACTTTGTATTAATGTGCTTTGATACAGCACTTTGGGAACATCCCACTTTTTTTTGCTATTACCTTTTGAGGCTATCTCTCCTAATGGAGGGTGTCATGATAGTTTTCTGCACAACTGTCAGGTCAGCAGTCTTCCCCATGATTGTGATTTGTACAGAACCAGACTGAGAGACCATTTAAAGGCTCAGGTAGGTGTTTTGGATTAATAAGCTGATTACAGTGTGACACTTTAGACCTAAAATATTGAACCTTTTACACAATATTCTTATTTTCTGACATTTTGAATTTATGATTTTCATAAGCGGTAAGCCATAATCATCCAAACTATAACAAATTAAACTTTGAAATATTTCGCTTTGCTTTGGGGTGTCGCGTGGCGTAGTGGTTAGAGCGGACGCCCCATGTGCAGAGGCTTCGGTCCTCGACACGGCCGTCCCCAGTTCGAGTCCCGTCCCGGGCGACCTTTGTCGCATGTCTTCCCCACCTCTCTCCCCCCTTCAAAAACTCTGTCCACTGTCAATAAAGGCCACTCAGGCCATAAAACCTTTTTTAAAAGAAATATCTCGCTTTTCATATAATGAGTCTATATCATATATATTTGTTTCAGCTTTTTTAATTTGAATTACTAAAATAAATTAACTTTTGCACGATATTCAAGTTTTTCGAATTTCACCTGTACTGCCAACATTGTCTCACAGTGAGATTTACCTTCTTTAAAGAAACTATTATACAACAAATAGACCTGCTCCTTATGCACAGGGCTTAAAATTGCAGGTGTAGGTTCTGCGAGATAAAACACACGAATGATCTCACCTGTGTCTGTGTCCTCTGTGGCTGGTCTGGACTGAACCCGAACCAGCAGCAGTACCAGGATGCATGGAAGCAAGAGGCAGTGAGGGGAACCCATCGTGTTCCAATGCAGCAACTTACTGGGACTTTTATGCTGCAGAGAGAGCACAGAAAGGATGAAGGTAGACTCAGAAAAATATAAAGCATTCTTAATTCTTGCAGGTTTTTCCAGTTTTGCTGCACATTGGGTTTTCGAAAACAGACAACAAGCCCCAACATTAGGAACTCCCATATAGGGTGTACTTTCATTTCACTGAACAATGAAAATCCCATTTAAGTTGTACAACACATGGCCTTCTTTGAAGGAGCTGTATCTAAATGATTCAAGAGGAAACAAGGAGGACACACAGATTCTCTGAGGGATTCCAGACGAGACGATTAACACATGGAGGTTTCCATCCTGTAGCTCAACTGGTGCTGGTCAAGTGTAAGCTAACACTGCATCAATGTGAATCCTTAAATGAACACTGGCCTAAAGCAAACAGCTCCATTTGTCTCCATGAAGCGCTGAAATGTTTTCTCCTCTGGTAAAAACATCATCTGTGCATGGGAGCTAAAGAGAGAAGCAAACATCCTGATCAGCACTGCTTAGGCTGCATGACATGCCTGTCTGGTATGTATGAAGTTTTCAGATGGTCTCTTTATGATGAGATTTGCTGATGCTTAACTGTTTAGGTTTAGAAGTTAGGAAGTGTAGCTTCAAAGTAAAATGCTGTTGTTCTGTGCACTTCTTCAAACTAAAGAACTCAGGCTCAGTCCAAATATTGTAGGTTTTCAGATCCCATATAAGTCAAGCACCATGTATTGGTAAGTCCCAGTTTGACCATTTACTGCTGATTTGGCTGGTATTTTATCATTATCATCAGCTGTGTCGCAACACCATCTTGAAAAAGAACATCATTGGTCAATTTTGTCTTTTCAGATCTGGACTAATTTCTACGATCAGTTTTCTACTAAAAAAGTTAGTTTCTTTGCCAGTTCAATCATATCTTGATCTAAATCATACAGTAGAAGCCCAACAGATTTACTTTCACAAGCGGAGCAGTGCAGCTTTTGCTATAGTACTCCACTTGATATATGTGTGAAAAATCTTTATTATGAATTTCTGGAGGTTTTATTTCCTGATGTTATGGACACAGAGACGGAAAATTAAGGGGAAGAAAGAAAGAAGATGAAGAAGAGAGGTAGGAAACAAAAAGTCATGAGAGAGGATGAGTTGAAAATACAAGAGAGGAATGGGAACAAAGAAAACACAGGAAAACATTGAAGTCTGCCTCCATACCCAAAGGACGGCAGAGAGAGGGGAAAAAACAAAACAAAACAAAAAAGGAACATCGACAAAACAAAACAAACATCGTGAACTAAGAACTAAACAACCACATCACACAAAAATGGATATAAAAATACAACAATAATGTCACAGAAAAACTCATGGTACCGATTAATCAAGCTCTAGTAATGATAACCTCAGCCCAAGAATATATCTGTAAACACCAGAGACCCCACATCTATGTGTGTGTGTGAGCATGCTGGTGCAGATAAGGTTTCTCCATAAGAGTGTTCGATAGCTGGTGTGAGCAGGTATCAATCCGTCTCCCAGGAATTGATGCAGACATGAAGGAGATCGGAGCCAAGATCTCCAAAGGACCCCCAGAGCCCCAGGCGGACCCGGGCGGGGCCGACCGCATCCTCCAAGAGAGGAGCAAAGGAGAACCCCAGGGGAACATCCAGCGGCTACTATGCAGGGGCCCGGGGGGCAGCAGTGACGAGCTCACGGGCCCTGCCGGTAACCAGCCGCGCCAGGGCGGGCTGGTGCATGGTCCGGGAGAGCTGGGGCCCAGGGGCGCCCCACCCCCCAGCAGGGACCCGACATGGGACATGGGATCGCCCCACCGATAGCCGCAGCGGACGGACGGCATCCCCAGGCCGAGCTCAGCCAGCACCTGGACACCAACTCCCGAGTCCTGATCCCATGCAACGCAGAGCACCGAGACCAGGCATCCAACAAAGGTCAGGGCCGGTCCAACCCGCCAATGAACCGACCACGCACGGTGCGCACAGAACAGGTGATTGAATGAGAAGAGACGCTGGATCCGTATCCCGCCGAGCCACCGAGCAGGCACCACCCAACAATCCCAGACCTGGCACCCCTAAAAGAGGTGCCCCAACCAACCAAAGGAAGATATCGGCCAAGCGCATCGGCCGACCAACACACAGGCCCCCCCAGGCCCGGCCAGGCATGCACCAGGTCCGAACCGGATTGACCACCGACGCACCAGTAGGCAGGGGCATCCGTCACTGGCGGGGAGTGACGGAGGGGAAATAGGCCCCCCATTAAATGTAAGGCCTGAGGTGCGCCAGGTGAGAGGGCAGCCCAAGACCCAACCTGACAGGCAGACAACGACATACAGACACAGTCATACGTTCCCTCCCTCTTAAACACATACATTCTCACTAACTCACCAAGAACCCCAAGAAATGACGCTGTACCCTCACTCACACACCCCATACACACTTCATGCTCCCAGGTCCAGGTACCGATGCCCCAGTAGAGCCACCAGCCCCCTACCTTCTAGGACGGAGACAAGCAGACTGCCAAGGGCCCCACAGTGGCAAAGCAGCCCGACAGCCCAGGACCCCGACCAGACCACCTGTTCCTCCTCCGGACCCCAACCCCTGATGGCCCGTAGCGAACAGGGGTGTGAGAAGACCCCTAGCCTCTGTCCTCCTGTTCGAGTATGGTGTTGATGCGTGTTGTTATAATGTGCATTTAAAACAGAGGGGTGGGATGTGGGGAAGGCAGCCACACATCCCCCAGCCTCCACCCCGAGCCCTCAGTGTCTATATGTGGTTTAACAGTGGGCACCGGCACCAGAGGGGAAGCTGATTGAAGCGCTACCCCTCTGGATGCCGAAAAGTGTGCCCACCCCAAAGTCCCTACATGTGTGTCGCATGAAAATGTTATAAGTGGGAGTCTCTAAGTTGTATATTAAAATTGGGACCCAGGACGCCACGGGATAGCAAGGAGGGAAACCCCTCCTCGCACCCCAGTGATGTGCCCATGCCCCAAGACCCTATGTGAGTGGTAAAGTGATGGATCGGGTGGACAGAGGTGTTCGGGGATGGGGAGGGAAGGTCTGGGACACAAAATGTCTTCCCAGGGAGCCAGCTCCCCCACTGGCCCCAATAGACACCGCTGTTCACCGGGATCCACCAGGGGAGGGAGGCCATGGCACGTTCAACCCGGGGCCCACGGCCACAGAACCACCAAGCCCCACGGACCCCAAGGCAGTCCCTTCAGCCCCATCCCAGAAGGAGAACTAAACCCACCCTGACATTCGCTCTACTATCAGAACACAAAATACACTAGACACCCAGGTTGAGTTTGCCCCCCCTCCAGCACAGCCCTCCCCCCGTCCAAGTGCCCTCGTAGGGGGAGAGCACCTGTCGCTAGTTAGCAATAGCCTCCCCGCCAACAAAGGAGGGCCCCCAGTGCCACTTGCGCATCGGAGGTCCCCGTAGCCCAAACCCCGTTGACGTACCTGCCCAGACCAGGAGCAAACCGATGAACCGGGCGGCCGACCCACCAGGCCGACATCCATCAGCCCCATTCCCTTGTGGAGCGACCACTGTTGCTCAATGGCCCGGCAGGCAACCAAACCCAGCGCCCCACCCACCTGCTCTTCACGCCCACTACCCGGCCAGTCCACCCGCAGGTCCGACCGAACCTGGGCAAACGCCCAACCCCAGCGCCCCGCAACGCATAAAGACCAAGACCCAGGAGCTAAGTCCAGTGCGAAAAAGGACTGATCAGGCCCAGAAATACCACCCAGCCGCCGCGACCACCAGCCGCCGCGACCACCAGCCAGGCACCCCAACCAGCAAACAAGGCAAGACGCCATACAGGGACCGGCGATGACAATCGGCCCAGAGAAAAATAGAGAGGTGGCCGCGCATGCCGGCCGACCCTGACCCCCACAGGCAACAGAGACCCCCACGCCGGCGGACCCCCGGCCAGGACCACAGCTAGGGAGTGCGGCGCTCCAGAGCCCCGAATCTCCAGGCCCACCCCAGACCCTACCCAGGCGCAGCACGGCCACCAGGCCAGTAACCCATGTCCGTCAGTGCAACCCCCCTAAGGCACCACATGCAGCCATCAGGAGTTACCACCCAAAGCCACCAAAGCCCAACCCCAGGTTGGGGCCACAACGTCCAGCGCCCCGTCCGCCCAGTGATCCCACCCCCAGGGATCCCCCCCAGACGCCTCCAACCCCAAAAACCCCCACATCAGCCACAGTATCCCAAACGACAAAACCAGGTGCCCCCCACCCCTACTAGGTGATGGAGCCGATCAAAGGAGCCCAGAGAGATTGTTCAGATATGGAGCCAGAGGCCGTCTCAAGACCAATATGGTCCAATAAGAGATTTCTATACCGATTAATATTAGTTCAGGAGGTTAGTGCATAAGGCAATGTGAACCATTAGAACTGATTTTTTGTCCATGGTGACATCATTTAAATCTCCTAACAGGCAAACTGAGGGAGATGGTGGAATGTTACATTTCAGACACTTTGATAAGTCCTCACATATCTGGCACCAAAATTTCTTAACAGGTGGACAGAACCAAAGCGCATGAATATAAGTATCTGGTATATTGCATGTGCATTGTAAGCAGGTATTAGACGATGTAAAACCCATCCCAAACATTCGTTGACCTGTAGTGTACTCTATGAAGGATTTTGTATTGTATTAATTGCAAATTAGGATTTTTTGTTATTTTAAAGGTTCTTAAACATATCTGAGACCAGACATTTTGGTCAAAGTTGGCTGATAAATCCACCTCCCATTTTGAAATAGGGATGGCTATTGATTCATCTAATGTAGATAAAGTTTTGTATATTTTAGACAGCAATTTGGGGGGGTTGAGATTAACAAAATCTAAAACTCTTGCTGGAATTTGTAATTCAACTGTATTGAGCCTAAATTTACCTTTAATAATAGATTTAATTTGTTGATATTCTAAGAATTTTTTTTTATCAATTCCATATTGTGTAATTAATGTATTAAATGGGATAAAGTATGTTCCTTCAAATATATGTTCCAGGTATTCAATTCCATTGCACCTCCAGTCTGGAAAACTTATCATAAATTTTTTTTGCAAGATGTCGGGGTTATTCCAGATGGGTGTACGTCTGCATGGGATTATTGTGGTCATTTTAAGAAATTCCCACCATGCTGTCAGAGAGGAGCTGATATTTATGCTTTTAAAGCATTCATGTCGTTTTATATTTGAGCTAATAAATGGTAGGTCTGAAAGTTTTATCTTAATGCATAGTGTCTGTTCTACGTCTATCCAGGACTCATCTAGGTAGCTGTTTAAACCATCTTGAGATGTATTGGAGCCTGTTGGCTAAGAAATAATGATGGAAGTTTGGTAGATCTAGACCTCCTTTTTCTTTGGTCTTCTGCAGTGTTTTTAAGCTGATACATGGGGGTTTATCTTTCCAAAGAAATTTAGAGACAGAGGAGTCCAGAGATCTAAACCAGTCTAGTGATGGTTAACTTAGGATCATTGAGAATAAGTAGTTGATTCTGGGCAAAACCATCATTTTTATTGAAGCAACCCTTCCCATAAGTGATATGGGTAGGGATTTCCATCTAGCAAGATCATCTTCCACTTTTTTTTAAAGTGGGACGTAGTTTAGCTTTATTAAATCTGCCAGTCTTGGTGAGACATTGATACCTAAATAAGTAATATTCCCTTACTGCAGTTGTGTATTAGTTGGATTCTGGACAGAACAATTGATTGGAAGAACTGTAGATTTTAACCAATTTATAGAATAATCTGAAACGTTTGAGTAAGAGTTTATCAACCCAATTACCTGAGAGAAAGAGGTTTGTGAATGCTGGAGAAAAGGTAATACATCATCTGCATAAAGACTGATTTTATGTTCTATGTTATTGCATTTTATGCCTTTAATATTGTGAGTTTGCCTGATTGCTGCAGCTAGTGGTTCAATAAAAATAGCAAACAGGGAGGGAGAGAGAGGACTCTTCTTCTTAATGTCTTGATTTTAGAAGTTGACTCTTTCTGCTGTATATCACAGCATTGTTCTTCTACATGTTCAGCCATTTGCTGGAATCATAGATACAGCTCTTAAACGGTTCCAGTCATATCTGTCAGCTAGGAGGTTTGCTGTCTATCAAAGGACCTAACTGGAACAAATCTGATCTCTTAGTTGTCAGGTACCTCAAGGCGCCATATTAGGACCCATTTTTCTTCTTTTTTTCTACACTGGCTTGCAAAAGTATTTATGTCCACTGAAGTTTTTCACAGTTTGACACAGTACAACCATAAACCTCAATAAATGTATTGGGATTTAAAGGTGGCTGAGAAGTGACAAAACTAATCTACAAATTAAAAAGTATATATACAAAAGTATTAAAAAAAATAACAATAAAAATAACATTTGGCAAACTACATTTTAAAAACAAATATATAATTTAGGAAACATTTACAAAATGTCGTTTTATCAACAAATCTATTAGGTATGCTTTGAGGACTGTCGGATCCGTCTCTCTGGCTGCTGGGTTGTGCCCCCTATACAGGGAACAGATCATTTCAGGGGAAGAGAATTTCACACAAAAAATGTGTAAACTGGCTGAAGCTTACTCTGCAACCATGTTCCGTCCTGTTATTTTCCTCAAAGAAAACAGTCACTGACTTCCTGGTTTAGCTGAACGACAAATAATCTGTTTGTACTAGAAGGCTAGGCCATCCTTGCTTCACTTTCAGCTTTTCGGACAAACCCCTTTCTGTTGAGAGCTGTCTTTCTTTGTTTTGTTTTGGGATTTGAATTTGTGTTCGACACTTGCATATTTGTTCTGGCACTTG